>JANAVB010014348.1:7500-60000 GCA_029216955.1 Iris pallida
CGGCACGTACTCTTCGTACAGATTTTCACCCATTGGCAGATGAGAGAGATATTGCATCTCGTGGAGTGCAAAACCAATCTCTCCATGAGGAGTCATGAAGGTGTCGGTTTTATCATTGTACCGTTCCACTAAAGCCAAGAACAAATTAGGATTAGGACAAATGCCATAAGCAGTGGTCCAAATTGGATCATAGAGCTCCAGTTCAAGAAGCTTGTCTTTAAATTGGTCAAGAGCCCAAACTACCACACTGTTCCAGCACTTCATCTCTGGATTTATCAAGCCTGTTAATCTCATGGTTTGATCTGGATATTTTCCCTCAGGCTTAGCAAATATGTTTACAAAAAAGGGTATTCTGACGGGAATCAATAGGGATGAATCCTTGGGAGGTACGTAGCTCGACTTCAAACCTCTCAGGTGGAAGCTGAATCTCTCTGAATGACTATAGAACATGTCTTTATTCTTGGGCCCTAATTTGTGGAATATCTTACCAACCCTGGCCTGTTGGATTGGGGTCAAGTCCCAGGCCATCCGTCGAGAAGAACTGGCATGAGCATATCGAGAAAGAGACAAATGTCTCGATATCTCTGTAAGGTACATTAATCTGTTGCCACTTTGATAAACCCTGTCCTTTCTCTTGGATTTAGGCTGAGTTGTTTTCTTAATGGCATCTCTAAACAAGAAAGCTGGTTTCTTGTGAGGGACTTGGTCTAAGCTTATCAGAGGTTCTCCGTTCATCAGACATAATAAGGTTCTATCCTCCTGAGATGCTAGCATTGCCCTTCTGGATTCAGGAAGGTCGTATTGAGGATAAGGAACGTGAAACAAATCTTCTTGGTACTCTGAGACTTGGAAAGCTGAAGCCAATCTCTCAGCATCGGGGTCTTCTCTGATATCAACCACAGAAAAAAGAAGCAAGGCTTAAAAACATGAAAAAAAAAATCAAATTGCAAGCCTTGTACAAAAATATTCAATTTGTGAAAACAAATTGCGCAAGCACAATGACTCTTGGGTGGCGCATGATCAAAACTTAATGCATTATGACAAAATTATTTTGTTACTTTGGTCTAAGGTATGCCAATCCTTTAAAATGTTGCACATAAACAACAATTTAAAGCATTGTGCATAAGACAGTTCAAAACTTGCGCGAGTACATGTTTTGCGTAAGTTCAAGTTTTGCGCGAGATTAGATTGCACAAGATCTAGATGGCACCAGATCATAGGTTGCGCAAAATCTACTCGGCGCAAGTATGTTTTTGCGCGAGTTCATTTTTTGCACACAACACAATTTGTAAAAACAGAGTGTGTGTTAGGGCACAGCCATCACTCTAAAAAGAGGAGGCATGGATTGTGAAGTACGCAGGTCAACCAGAGCTCTAAAAAGAGATGGTCGACGCGGGCACAAGGCACTGCCATCGAATGACACCTTTAGATTGGTCGTCTTTCTGGCGATCACCTTCGAGCGGCGGATTAGCTCTTTTGACTCTCGTCGATGGTGGCACATACTATGGCACCCTCTATGGTGCGGCGCGTGACGAAGGCTCGGCGATGACCTTGCCCTTGTCAGTCGCAGACTTCATGGGTGCCATGGAAGGCGATTGGAGAAGCTCTTCGGGTCGGGAGGAAAGAGACGAATAGTTTAGAAGAAAGAAAACTTTTCTGTAAAAAGTAAAGTTTCTCTCTCTTAAAATGTCTATTTATAGCCTATGGCAAATTTTTGACCGTTGCGCAACCCACGCGCAAAACTCGGGTCGATTACAACAGTATCCCGTGCCGGTCAGACAAATCGCTTCTAATTCAAAGTATTTCAAATTTTGATTTTTTTAAATTTGAAAACTTTGAAGGGGGTCTTGTAGGAGCTCAGAAATAAAATAGCGCCAGTCATATAAAGGTGCCAACATTAAAATGGTGCTGGTCATTAGGGTGCACGAGGGTCAGGTGGCGCCAATATCAGGGTGCGTAAGCTCCACGTGGCAAGCTTCCTCGAGAAGCTGTCACAAAAGTCATAATTACTGACAACACGTCAGTCGAAGGAAATCCCTTCGAATCCCGAGCAACGCAGTGCTCGAGGAGATTGTGCCAGCGTTACAATTAATACTGACAGCTAGCTCGTGCTAGCTGTCGTTTGGTGTGAGATAATTAATTACCACAACACTGAAGACTGAGTAAATGGCACCAGCTATCAAATTGTGTCTGGCGCCATTTAGCAAGCTGACACCACCTAATCAATTTTCATCTAGAAGATAGATGACATGGCGCACATGCTACTAATCTCGAAGAACGTATCCACTACACTGCCCATGACCATATGCATCTCTCACAGAATGCCACGCCTTCCTATCAGTTCAAGTAATCATTTGCACAATTGGATGGATGGCACGCAAAATGCAGTATGCACCACTCAAAATAACTGCTTGACAGTTATTTCAGAACTCTATAAATAGAGTTTCAAATCAGTTCTAAGGCATCACTAATGATCATAATTTCCTGCTAAAGTGCTGTTTTATTCTCCAGAGTCTTGGGTCTTCAATATCACATCGTCCAAGGGATAAAGTGATCGTCTTCTGATTAGATTCCTACAGTTGTACTTCTCCAGAAATCAAATTGTACTTTTCTTTTTCTAAGTTTGTAAATCAAACTTTTGTTTTTGCAAACATGTGATAAGAATCATTTCATGAATTGTGGGCTTGCGTGTTGTACTATGAAGTACATAAAAGGTAAAAGAAAAGTCCCAAATACTTGGACGGTGAATATGTCGAGCCTCAGCTCGATGAACGTATGCTAAACAGATGCTAAGTCCTAAGGAAATGGACGGTGAGTACATTGAGTTTTGGTTGGAAAGATGTATGGTATCAAAGATGTGAGGAAGGGCTTAGGTAATCACATTCTATTATTCTGTCACCGATGTAGAATATTGATTACACTAAGACCCTAGATTAGGCAAGATGGCAATACGAATAAGAAAGATGGCTTATTGAGAAAGATGGCTTAATTACTTAGTTTTTCCTTATCATGCATTATATGTCTCTTCATAGATAAGTTGCATATATTTGCATGGTCATGGACAACTTTTCGACAAGGTAGTTCCTTGAATGGTAATCCAAGGCTACGGACCCGGTTCATCCTAGGAGGAACAAGGATTGGTGCCAATGTACTGGCTTCGATATACGGGACCTTCAGTGGGACTAGCTACCCGTACTGTAAGGGGCACCGTTATACCAGTAAGATAGTCCAAGATGGCGTGTCGCTAGTGACCTTCATATAGATAGGTCCAGTACTAATGATGTCTTATGCAGGAAGAGTAAGTTATTACTCAATTACAGGAAAGAATGTCGGCTGTTGGTAAGAAATCACCTGAACGATGACAATTATATTAAATTATAATATTGTTTCTTTCTAATAATGTCTTGTGCAGGCTGAGTAAGTATTATAAATGTACAGGGATGGCTACACGGCCGTAGGTAAGAATCACCAAAGGGTGATACCATATTGCTTTACATTATGTTGGCTATGAGATTTGCATGCTTTACTTCTGTCGATTATGAACTGCTAATTGATCATAAGGCAACGAGAAAGACCACTTTTAATAATGTTCTATAACATGATTACTTAGTGTTGTCTTCTTAGGTGAGTTGGGCTAGCACCGCTCGCCAGTACATTGATGATGTATTGACCCACGTTGTGGACAATATTTCTGGTGTATGTGTATGTGGGAAATCAATTGATCAGTGCTTGGCATCGATGATTCAGATGGGTGCACAGAAGCTCTTCTTACAAGATGATATCTTCTGCTATACGGGACATAATGTATGGAACAGTGTAACTCAGTTGTACCAGTGAGATTGTAGCCAAATCGACAAGTTTATTGTAAGCAAAGTCGACATGTTCAGTTGTAATACCTAAATGGCAAGTATATATTGAGTTGGTTATCCAAGAGTATTGTGATCTGTTGTAAACTCTGTATTCAATGACAAGTCTTGTAATCAGTTGCAAATATCAATAAAGAGATATATTTCTTCATATCTTATTGTGACTTCAATTTATCTGCTTGGTTTTGCTGCGCTGTCGTTGTTTTCTGAGAAGGAACTGTAATGGTTTTGCCTTGTATAAGTACAATCTGGACTTGTACGACATCACGCCCAGTGGCTAGTTTTTGATCCTCCGGGATCGGGGCGTGACACTCGTGCCTTCTGACTGGACCGTTTTCGGCTTAGAAGATCACCGCAGCATAGTTTAGGATTTTTATTTTATTATCTTTTTATGTAAAATATGTTGTAAGGGCATAAGCCCATTTTTTCTTTTCTTTCTCTGAGCCTTGTATTACGTGGCTTAGGAGTAGCGTAGCCCTTCTTGTATTTTATGTGTTTTATGTTGATAATATCGTAAGTTAGTTTAGCTACAAATGAAGTTGGAAACGTTATTTTTTAAAAACAAAAATAAAGGTTTTCTCGCATAAATTAGAACACATTAAAAATAGAATTTTTATATTTATATTAACAATCTCACGTTTTATCATTAAATGGAAAAAATAGAGTATATATATATATATATTATTTATTTATTTATTTTTTTTTCAAAAAGGAAATTCTTTATTGAATGAAAGGCGCAAAAAGCCGAAGCCTATACAAGTAAGCGCGCCACGCGTGAAGAACGACCCAAAACAAAGAGAGTAACACGAAGTGTTGCCCACAAAACGGTAACTAGACCGAGCATCAAAAGGTTAGACGGACAGAGCAAGATCCCCAGGGAAAGGCGCCCCAGGCCCAATCAGAAGTCCAGGGCAGCCCAAAACTGGTCCGAGGTGTGAGTGCAACGCCTCTTTCTTTTGGAGATTTGCCGAACTACCTCTCTAAACAATTGAGGATACGAGAATTGACGGCCCTCGAATCTGTATTTGTTTCTATTTTTCCACAATACCCAAAAGGCGGCGGCAGCGACGATCTGATGCCCGTGAGCTGTGTTCCAGCTGGCCAGCAGATCGTTGATGCCCCCGAATGTGGGGAGCAATTTGAACCTGTAGTGAAGGTGTGTCCAAATATGGGATGCCGATTCCCCAGCAATCAGCACGTGATCGACGGATTCAGGTTGGTAATCAACACAGCAGTGGCATCTGGACGCCAGACTGAAGCCGAAGGATTTGACGGCATCGTCCGTGGGGAGTTTTCGACGCACAGCACGCCAGAGAAGAATGGACCATTTTTCTGGGATACACGTGTTCCAAAACTTGGCGTACGGTGAGGCCGAGACTTGGTTGTTTCTGATGGTGGCTCTAGCCGAAGCTAGGGAGAAGACGCCACCCAGGTTGGGGGACCATCTGAGCATGTCTTGAGCGTCATTGATCGACAGATGAGACGCACCCAGGCTCGCCACAGCCACCGGGCCAAACCAATCTCGAACCCTATCCCAGTTCCATTTTGAAGCAACATCATCCTATAAATCTCGGATCTCGTACTGAGGTGGAGTTATAGTATTGGGCCTGAGGAGATCGTCCCCCAACCAGTGTTCCTTGCAGGCCTGCGAATGGCCGTTGCCCAGGGTCAGGCGTAAGTGCGATTCTGCAAGGTTACGGTCGCGGATGATGCGCCGCCACGACGCGAAGGATCTGTTGTTGGTAGATGCCTCAGTTAAATGACAGGATCTGGAGTATCTCGCTCTCATAAACCTGGTCCAGAACGAGTTTTCAGAGCGGATTTTCCACCACAATTTTGCCGAATGGGCGTCAACCATGTGCGCAAGCCTACAGAATTCCAGACCACCCTCTTTCGTAGGTTTGGCCATGGTAGCCCAACTGGCCCAGTGATGCTTGTTTTTACCCTCGATATGACCCCAAAAGAACTTGGCTAGGATGGATTCGATAGAATGGAGCACTTTGATGGGGGGCGAGCATACCGCTAGGGTGTATATCGGGATGGAGGATAGGACGTGCTTTATGAGGATTAACTTCCCCCCGGGGGAAAGGGTGGCGTTGTGCCACCCCACAATTTTCTGGCGAATCTTGCTCACCATGTGATCGTAAATCCCAGAGTTCGCTCTGCCATAAACCAACGGGCAGCCTAAGTACAGGAAAGGAGGTAAGCTGTGGAGAAGGAGGTCATGGAGGATAGCACAGCCGAATGAGCTCTATCGACTTTGTGATGGGTGTAGATCACGCTCTTGCTGTTGTTGATTTTCTGGCTAGAGCATCGAGTGTAGTTAGCAAGAGTTCTAATAACCACCTCAATGGCTCCAATAGCTCCACTGGAGAAAATAAGGATGTCGTCCGCGTATGCAAGATGGGTTATAAGAGGGCAACCGGTCGTTGTGTGAAAGTGCTGGAACCCCGGAGATCGCGGCATGATTTTGAGGTTTCTGCTCAGGGCTTCGGCCGTGATGATAAAGATGGTGGAGGAAAGGGGGTCTCCCTGTCTGACTCCGCGAGTGGCTTTGAAGAAGCCCTGCGGTTGGCCGTTGATGACAGTAGAAAACCAGGCATTGTTGATGGATCTAAAGATGATGTCGATAACCGGTTCCGAAAAACCAAAGGCTCTGAACACCCAGATCATGAACTGCCAGTCGAGGCGGTCGTATGCTTTTTCCATGTCCAGTTTGATGGCCACGTTCTCCCTGGACGGGAATTTCATACACGTAATCATCTCTTGGGCCAGGAGAATATTATCGGTGATATTACGACCTTTGACGAAGCCGCTTTGCTCTTCGGAGATGATTTTGGGGAGGATGTCCGACATTCTGGAGGCGATGATTTTAGAAATAATTTTGTTGGTAAAAGTGCAGAGGCTGATCGATCTGAAGTCTTTAAAGGTGTCCGGGTTGTCTTTCTTGGGAATGAGGATGATGTGGGCGGAGGATATAGCTTTTGGATACGTTGCTCCTTGAAAAAATACGGTTGTGGCATCCTCGAGGTCGTACAGAATAATATTCCAGCAAGTACGGAAGAACACCCCGTTGAATCCGTCCGGTCCCGGGGCGCTGTTAGCATTAATGGACCACACAGTGGTCTTCACCTCGTCGGCAGAGGAGGGAGCGCGGAGGCTCTCGTTATCCCTGTCGCAAATCAGGGTGGGGATCTCGGATAGGAATCCGTCATCTTTAACCACGGCCTCTCTAGCAAACATGTTGGAGAAATAGTTCGTGGCGACCGTCTGAATGTTCACCTGATCGTCCAAAAGTTGGCCATTCTCATCGCGGATGTGATGAATCTTAAGAGAGCTTCTGCGTCCTTTGACGCATTTGTGAAAGAATCCCGAGTTCTTGTCCCCTTCTAAGTCCCAGGTTAATCTAGCCTTTTGTTTCCAGAATTCTGTTTCAACCCTGATTCTAGATTTCAGGATGGCCTTGGCGAGGTTGAGAGAGGCGCGATTCTCCGGAGAACTGAAGACTGCGAAATCGATCTCCGCACGGCTGACATCGTCTTCAGCCTCCTTAATGGCTTGAAAAATGTCTCCGAACGCAATTTTGCTCCAGGCCATCAGGGCTTTTCTAGTAGCTTTCAGTTTGGTAGCAATTTTGATCAGAGGATCCAGGTGCGTGACCGAGGCCCAAGCCTCTTCCACGATATGCATGAATTGGGGGTGGTGGCGCCAGAAGTCAAGGAAGCGGAAGGATTTTTTGATGCGGTTATGAGAGATGTTGATCTCGAGAAATAGGGGGGAGTGGTCATATTCAGTGGAATTCAAGTGAGACAGATTACTGATCAGACCCAAATCCGACCAACAGTCGTTCACCATGGCACGATCAAGTCGGGAGTATTGCCTACGCGATCCATCTTGTATATTGCACCAAGTAAACTGGTTGCCGTGGAAGGGGATGGTGGAAAGATGAGCAGTTAAGGCGAAGTTGTTGAAGTCCTCCATGGCCGAATGAGGGGGTCACGGCCTCCGGATTTCTTCTCTCTGCAGGATACTGTATTGAAATCTCCGATGCACAGCCATGGCAAATCATCGTACGGAAGGGAGGGGCCCGACAGGAGCTTCCAAAGGACTCTGCGCTCCGGGATGCTGCAGCTACCGTGGATGGCCGAAAGGAGGATGCGGGACTTGAAGGCGGGATGCTCAACCCAATAGGATAGGGCTTGAGGGGAGTCGTTGATAATGCCAAATCGGAAGTCAGCTGCGAAGAAGATCTAAATGTCGTGACCTCCGGAAATCGCGGATGGGAATCCCAGCTTAAGTTGAATCTCTTTCATTCTTTTGTGGGGGATTTTGGGTTCAATAATGATAAGTAAATCAATCCGGTTAGATTTGGTTAGGCTGATGATCCGATTCATAGTTTGTTTGTTCCCAATGCCTCGAACATTCCAAGAAAGAATGTTAGGCATTACTGTAGGAGGTAGGGGTATTTTGCAGCTTTGCGGCGGATCTCGTGGTCATCGCCGTACGCTGCCTTTGTTTCTTGGATTTCTTCTTTTTCTTGAGAGAGTTGTTTTCTAGGTTGGTGCTGACCGATTCAATAGTCCTACCAGAACTCGAGTGAGCGACTACGACTACTGAAGGGGAAAGAACGGAGTCATCACACTCCGCCAGAGCGCAGAGACGGTTATCTCGATCGAGGAAACCCGCTTCCTGAGCCTGCCAGAATCTGCCTGAGAGTGGGGCGGCCGGGCGGGGAGGAACGATGGTAGGGCGGAGGGGGGAGTGCACGGCGGAGAGCTGAGCCCCGGCACCCGCTCCGATGGAGTGCGCTCTGAGACCGACCGGAGACTGAACACTGGGAATCACTAGTTCAGATGTGGAAGCTTGGGGGGGAGCGTCGAGGGAGATGGGGTTTATGGAGGGGAATTGGAGGGAAACTATGTCGAGGCCAGAAGGGGGAGGGGGAGGGGGGGTTAGTAAGGCAACTGGCAATAGCCGTCTCCGGTGAACAATCATCTGGATCAAAGTCTAGAGCTTCGAAGGCATTATGAAGGGTGATGGCGAGTGAGGGGGATCGGGGGTTAGGAAGGCAATCGGAGGCTGGCGTCTCTGGGGCGTCAGCGGCTGGATCCGAGTCTAGCGCTCTGAAGGAATTGTGGAGAGTGATGGCGAGAGGAGGGGGAGGAGCGGAGACAGAAACAGAGTGGATGGGGGACGCCGAACGGGGGAGGGGGGATTGGGGGGATCCACGCTGTGGGGCGTGAAGTGGGGGCCGCGCCGGTGTCGGACATTTTTCTGAGGACAGGTTTCTTGAGTTCAGGGTGTGCGCGGAAGCATTGTTGTAGAGAGTGGCCGCACATTTGGCAGTTTTGACAGAAGATAATGCTGTTATCGTAAACCAGCGCTTGACTGAATGATTGATCCCTGAGTTCTATCTTAATAGATTTTGGAGGCTCGTTTGCGAGGTCCAGCTCCACGCAAATCTTAGCGTAGTTACATTTGGAGAGGCTTCTCGTTTCTTCGGCGATGGCCACAAGGACTCCGAAAGAACTGGCGATTCTCTTAAGGGCAGCGGCAGGAAAGCACACTAGGGGGAGATTAGGCAAGGTGATCCAGGCGGTGATGATGGTCGAGTCCATCTTGGGATTAAAATTCGGTGACCATTTGACAATTTTGGTAAATTATTTGTCAATTTTGGTCGTGCCTTTCGCCCATACTTTGTTGTAGTCCTGGTCGGAGGAAAGATGAAGAAACAGGTATTTAGGGTCGAGAGGAGCTATCAGGTATGTCGTCGAGAGTCCCCATCTGGCGATAGACTCCCGAACGATAGAGATTTTAGGGCATCTGGATCCAAACTTGAGAACCAAAGTCCTGAGGAAGGGGGAAGAGAGAGAGCGGATCTCCTCGCTGGAGAATGGGACCTGGATAGGGTATCCGTCCGGTGGAGGCAACAGATTGACGTCTGGCAGGACCACTTTCGCGGCCGGAAACGGGCCTGACTTAATCCGATCGGGCCTTAGGGCATTCGCGAAGGAGAGGGAGCCGGGGAGTGTTCTGGATGCCGAGGGGTCCAGGCCAGAGGACGATCCATGCCTCGAGGAGGGGGCCACATCGGCAAGGGCCCGGAGAGAGAGGGTGTCTGCCGGGGAGCACAAGGGAGCGCCTATGGATGGCGGGGGAATGAAGCGGCCGATGTCCCCATCGGCAACTGCCGGGGGAGAGGAGGTTTGCGCCAAGGGAGAACTCGAGCAGGCAAAGGCTTGCCGGGGGGAGAGAACCGACCCGGCCTGGGGGGCTGGTACCTGAACCTGCAGGGGGCTGTCCGAGAGGGCGGAGACAGGTGAGGGGGAGGGTGAGGGCGCTCCGCGACAGGAGGGGCCCGGGTGTGCGGCCGGGGAGTGCGCGCCCAACCGGGAGTGGGCGGAGTTGGGCCACGAGGGGGCGTTCCGGGGTGCTGCCTTAGCGCCGGGGTCTGGAGCGAGGGAGGGGGAGGAGGGGGTACCGCGACCAGAGGGCGCGATCGAGGACACCGGGCAGTGGATGGCAACCGAAACCGGCCGGCGCGGAGGGGGAGGAGCGGGAAGATGGGCGCCCTCGACGGGGAAGGGGCCCATAAGGAGCACAGAGGCGGGGAGGGGATCCGTGGGGCTCACGAGAGGGGGAACCGTGGAGCTCACGATAGGAAGGGAAATTGATCTGAGCCAACTGCGCAGGGGGGTCAGCGTAAGCTGCCACGTGGGAGGGGCCCACGTTCAGCGCAAAAGAGGATCTGGGACCACGTGGGAGGGGCTGACCAGCACTATAAAGCGGCGCAGGAGCCAGCGCAATGGAGGGTGGCTCCATTGGGCAGGGGCCCACAAAGGTTGGCATAGATGCTCCACGTGCAGCGCAATATGGGGAATCAACACAATACGAGGAGGTTCCCAAGTCCCCTGCGCAAAGCATCCGGGAACAACTGGGCGCGCAAACGAAAACTGGCGGGCCGATCGAGACAACCTCGTCAACGCACGGAGCCCTAGGCTCGCACTCCCCTAGGGAGCAGGACCACGTGGGTTGACATGACGCGAGGGGCGCCAGCTTCTTCGGACACGCGACTGGTAGGGGAACCGAGGCGCCGGTAGCAGGGAGTTGGAGCCATCGTAGAGGAGGCACGGCCGACTGAAACACCGGGGATGTACGGCGCGCGGCATCCGGGAAGGCAGAGGGAGGCGGAGCAACTCCCTCGCCCGGGGAGGACGACCAGCACCGTTGGGGCTCCGTCGCGGAGTGAGTCTGCCGGAGCAACTCCGACGAGCGCTCAACCAGGGCTATGAGCGCCTTCGACCAGCGCGCGCGAGAAGGAATAATGGTGAGGGCTCCATCGGGGGGGGGGGGGAAGGTGAGGGGGGCGCCGTCCGGCGGTATCAGACTCGACGGGGTTCGGGGCCTCTCCAAACTCCACCGGGGCTGCGGGGCACGACGCTACCGGGACAGCTCGGCAACCAGAGGGAGAGAGCCGAGTTGCCCCTCCGACACCGACGGACAAGGCGGTAGGGGACGCTGGGGAACTCCGAAGAGGGGGAGGAGGAGGAGGACCCAAGATCGATGGGAGGGAGGATCGGGGGGGGGGGGGGGGGCCGGCGTCGCCGTCCGAAGCGGTAGCGACTCCCACCGGACGGACGAAGAAGGGCATCATCTTGGAGAGGAGCAGTGGCGTGGTACGGGGATACGCCGCGGTGGTGAGCACGGCGTCTGCGGAGAGCGGAGGGGGAGTGCAGAAGGACCGGCGGTCTGGCGGCCGAGAGGGCGGGGACTCCGGTCGGCGGGGGGTGCCAGGCGGAAAAGAGGAGGGGGGGAGGGATCAAGAGGGAGGGAACCCATTTCTTCTCTGGGTATATATATATATATATATATATATATATATATATATATATATATATATATATATATATATATATATATATATAACACGAAGACTTCCGAATAAATCGAGATGTCTAGTCCTGCCGAAATAAATGCAATTGGACTTCTTTTATACAAATTGACAAATAGCGTAAAGCAGTGTTAAAGTTAATTGATCGTTAGATTAATATGTTAATCAGTAAAATTGACTAGGACCAATATTAGAGATTACAACTAGAACACTGTAGAAATGGTTATTTGGAACTAAGACATCCTCTTAATCAAATGTAGGGTTCATGACCTAAGTCTGAGATCCTTTTGTCACGACCCGCACCCGGTGTAAGGGCACGAGACGTGGGTACGTCCAGCCTACGCCGTAATGTCGGCAGTAGAACACTGTCCTAGGTCCAACATCTAACACAATCTAGAACATGCTCCAATTGGAGAATAATATATATATGGTACAACTCAATCACAATAACTAAGATAGAAATAGAAGAAAGATAATCACAACTGAGAGTCACAATATGAATAATAATCCCGATGTAAACCACACCATAATAAATCTCAATACAATCACAAAGTCTCATAACTAGATAATAATATCAGCCTAATCTAACTCATGGCAAGTCCTCAGCGACTACTGGATCCTGCTGAGGGTCCAGGTCACCTGTGTCAACTAGGCCTGCTCTATAGTAAGTGTCGCAGCAATTCTCATCATCTGTAATATTTCAACAGGTCCAGTCAGGACAGAAACGAATACATATCTCTCACAAAGTTCATAACATGAAATGAAATATGAAACAAGCTATAGAATAATATACATGAACTGCTGATAAAGAAATAAGACTGTAAAAGAGAGCATGATATATGAAAATAGATATACATGATATAATAAAAGAACTGAACTAGCTACGTGGTGTAGAGCATAATCTGGTTATGTAAACTGGCTTAGGTTATACATGACTTAAATCTAGTTTAGAGTTGCACATGAAAAGGGTGTAGATCACATAACCAAATAAATACTCCCCTGTCCCAATCAGTACATAAGGATCTGTCTAGGTTATGTTATTGCACATGAAAGTAGTGTGTCACATGGATAGCTAATCCATATGCACACTGGATTATACATGAAGGCCACATGATCATGAGTGTACATGAATGTCACATGAGTATACATGAATAAGTACGAATATAATGAGTAGACGATACACATGATAAAGTACATGAGTACAATATACCCGATGTATCCGAGGGGATAACATCGTATGAAGAGGTCCATATAGTACTAATTCGTGATAATATCGTGACAACAACAAGTAAACTAGTCTATAACAAGTAAATATGTCCAAGCAAGAATGAAACGGTCAGAGAATGTACTTGTCTGATAATCCGAGCTGCTGATGAGGATGTATAACTGAACTGGAGTGATGTAAACCTATTTAAAATAACCACAAGTCACAACATGGTCTAACATATTATAGGAAAGGGCTACAATACAATTCTACATGCTTCTAGGTCCTTCTAGGTCAAAGTCAACCTTGGTTAACTCTGGTCAAACCTGGTCAACTTTGGTCAAACCTGGTCAACTCTAAGTCAACTAGTCCGTTTACTAATTTTTAGGTCACACTCAAGTTTCTAGGTCATTCTAAGTTCGTTTGAGTCAATTTGGAACAAGTTTGACCCAAAGTTGGCTTTTGTCAACTTGGTCAACTTGTCGGTCAACTCGACAAAAGTAGGATCATTGGGTCGATCCTAATCTCTTCCAATACTCCTATGGTCACAAACACAAACCCACAATCACAAATAGATATATTCATATCATCCAATAGTATATATATATATACATATACATATATACATAGACTTCCACATACACACATACATATATATAAACTTATATGAAAAGATGGTAGTGTGAGGAGTATGGACTGCTGTTAAACTCCAGAAATCTGGAATTAATAAGTCCCCAACTCATTTCACACTCAAAACTATATTACACACACACACACACACACACACACACACACACACACACACACACACACACACATACACAAATTCGAGAAAGACTTAAACCTGGAAAAATTAGAACTCACTCTCAAAATAGCACATTACATATATATATATATATATATATATATATATATATATATATATATATATATATATATATATATATATACATTGAAATACATATATACTACTTATGCATATATATATATATATATATATATGTATACATATAGGAAAAACTCAGATATACTTGAAAAAGGCAAACAAATAAGTAATAATCCCATGGATCACTTCCCGTAAGTCCAAAATATCATATATAAGTTAACAAGTTAGAAAATATTGATTAAAAGTCGAAGAATCAAAATATCACATTTCTATTCAAAATATTGAACCCGAAAAACCCAATTTCGACAAAATGACCCAAATCACAAAATACTCAACAATAAATCACGAAACTCGACAAGCATGTTAGTCTCAACATACGTGACGTGCTCGGGCACTCACAGAGTCAAAACTGTGCCCATGTCGTGTCCAGAGAAAGCGTATCAAGAAAACCGATTTTGCGTGTCAAGAGCACGTATATCGCTCGATTGAGTGCCGCACACGCAACGAGAAGCCTCGTGCTTGTGCACACGGCTAGGTAGGGTCCCGAGGTAGGGCTAGGACACACTGAAATGACATCATGTCGCACCTAAGCGATGCAGCAACCCGCGAATCAGTCGTACGGCCTGCGCGCGCGTGTGTGCCCGTGGACGCGTATCGAGCCTCGTGGCTCGCGATTTGAGCCATGTTGCAATTCGGGATCGGGTCCCTGGGTAGTATAGGTATAGGGCTACGTACTCGTGCTCCTGGAATAGGTCCTCGACACGCCGTGTCCGCGTACGAAGGCCGTGTCAGCGGCAAATTTTAGCCTGAGTGCACAGTTCAGCCGACCAGTGCACGACAGATTTCTCCGCGCTCGCTTGACGAAACGTCGTGAAATTTTACGAGAATGTGGGCATAGATTACCCCTACATGCTCATGAAATTTCACATGAGATGGAGCTCTGTGCGTCGAGTTATGATGCACAGACAGCAGGGCGTGCACGGGACCGTGTACGGGATCTCGTACACGCGTGTCCGTGTCTGTTCGGATGCCAAAATCGTGTCGATTTCCGATCCGTCTTCATGAAAGTTGTTACAAATCATATAAGAAAGGAATTTGTTAAGATATAATTAAAAACTAACACTTTTTCAATTTTAAGTGGCATTTTGCCGAACACGTGCAACGTGAGACCGATACGTGTCCGATACCACTTTTAAACGAAACCAAAATCCTACCAAACTTCATACACAGATCAAGGGTGCCTATATGGATGCAATAATAAAGAAAATTCAAGAGAAACAAAGGTAGATCGGAGTTTACCTATTGAGAGTCAGAATCTCAATAAAAAAATTCCCCGAGCGCTTTGTCGGCCGATTTTTCCTGAACAAATGCCTTCTCCTCCTTGCTAGTAGTACTCCAGCAAATCCTACTCTTTCCAACGAGCACAATGGAATTCGTTTGAGGTGAAACGGACTCCGGATGAGAAATCTAGGGTTTTTGGAGGAAAGGAAATTAGGGTTTGCTCTATGGAGGCTAACGTTTTACAAATGAGAGAGGGGGCTGCTAGTGGCCGGCCAAGGTAGGAGGTGTTAGGGTTAGGGTTGGCACATGGGCCAAGCACTCCATAATTTTCTAAAAGGCCAATGTCAAAAAGGGTTAAAAAGGCCTATGTAAAAATAACTTTAAATCATTAATTCATAGCCAAAAATAGAATAAATTCTGAAATTAAATCTATAGGTCAACAAATAATTCTAATTAGCATATTAGGCTCTTAATAAAGGGTGACTAAGGTCAAACCACCTTATGCTACTCAAAACACCAATCAAGCTACAAAGCATCACATTAATTAATAATAAGAAAATTCGAATAAATACACAATAACTAAAATACCCCTAAATTAAAAATGTCGGTGTGACAAATCTACCCTCCTTAAAATAATTTTGTCCTCAAAATTAAAGACAAAACTGAATGCATGAGAAGGATAGAAAAATCATACCTCAAGACTGAAAAAGATAAGGGTATTGCTCGCGCATCTCATCCTCCCTCTTCCAGGTAGACTCACTTGGAGAGTGATGCCTCCAAGCTACACAAACTAAGGATATCGTCTGGTTCCTCAGCATCTTCTTCCGTCGATCCAGAATCTCCACAAGCTACTCTGGATAACTGAGAATAGGGCCCACCTCGATCTCAAAATAATCCAGTACATGGCTGGGATCTGCCACATACCGTCTCAACTGCAACACGTGAAATACATTGTGGACTCCCTCTAATGCAGGGGCAAGTCCAGTCTATATGACACGTCACCGACTCTTCCGCTGATAACGAAAGGTCCGATGAAACGCGGACTAAGCTTTCCATCTCCACCGAAGCGAATAGTACCACGCGTCGGAGATATCCTCAAGAACACCATATCTCCAACCTAGCACAAACATGGTCTTAACTTAACTATAACAATCACATGATTAAACAAAATCACAAAGCAAACAAGATTCTAATCCTAAGTCTAAGCTGTACCTCAAACTGCAAAGGCCTCAGGTGGCTATCGGCCCAATGTCGCTGTCTGTCCTGCGCCACGCGAAGTCGATCTCTGATGAGCTTTACCTTCTCGGCTGCGTCAACAACCAACTCAGGTCCCAATAAAGCTCGCTCTCCAACGTCATCCCAAGACAAGGGTGTATGACATCTACGTCCGTACAGTGCCTCGAATGGTGACATCCCAATGCTGGCTTGAAAACTGTTGTTGTATGCAAACACCAACAAGTGCAGGTGATCCTCCCAAGATCCTCCAAAATCCAGAACACAAGTCCACATCATGTCCTCGAGTGTCTGAATAGTCCTCTCTGACTGTCCGTCCGTCTGAGGGTGGTATGCAGTACTGAATTTGAGCTGAGTGCCCAAACTAGTCTGCAGACTTCGCCAAAAATAGAAAGTAAAGCGACTATCCCGGTCCGAGACAATGCTCACCGGAACTTCGTGTATCCTGACAATCTGTTGCATATACATCTCTGCTAGCTTCTCCGTAGATGTACCCACTTTAAATGGCAAAAAGTTGGCCGATTTGGTCAACCTATCTACGATGACCCAAATCGCGTCTTTCTTTCCTGGTGTACGCGGCAATCCAGAAACAAAATCTATCATGATGTGCTCCCACTTCCACTCTGAAATGGGTAATAGCTGCAACAGTCCTCCTGGCCTCTACCTTTCTGCCTTAACCTGTTGACAGACTAAACATCTGGCTACGAAGCATGCTACTTCCCGCTTCATCCCATACCACCATACATGCTCCTTCAAATCTCTATACATCTTGTTGGCACCTGGATGCATAAAGTACTGAGAACGATGGGCCTACTGCATAACCTGCTTCCGTAGCTCTCCGCTAGGCACACAAAGTCTGGAATCGTGCCTCAATGCGCCATCCTCTGCAATGACAAATTCATCATCCACCAATCCTGCTCGAACCTGCTCTCAGATACACCGCAGAGTAACATCGTCGAACTGAGCTGACTTGATCCTCTCCATTAAGTCTGACTGAATCTGAAGGCCCCACATCTGTATCTGAACTACTGGCATGATCACCTCGATCCCCAAGTTCTCCAAATCTGCTAAAAAGTGACGATCCATCGTCAAACACATAGCTACCGGATACCTACTCAAGGCATCGGCAACCACGTTGGCCTTTTCTGGATGATACTGCAATGAAATGTTAAAGTCCTTTATCAACTCCAACCATCTGCTCTGCCTCATATTGAGCTCTTTCTGTGTAAACATATACTTCAAGCTCTTATGGTCTGTGAAGATCTTCACACTCTCTCCGTATAGATAGTGCTTCCACAACTTAAGAGGAAAGATAACTGTTGCCAACTCTAATTCATGGGTAGGGTAGTTCTTCTCATGCGGACGTAATTGCCTGGATGCATAGGCAATCACCTTCTCATGCTGCTGTAAGACACAACCCAAACCCTTTCCTGAGGTATCACTGTAGACAGTGAACCCGCCTGATCCCGATGGCAATATCAAAATCGGGGCTGTCGTCAGTCGCTTCTTCAACTTATTAAAAGCAACCTGACACTCCTCTGACCAGATAAACTCTGCGTCCTTCTGGGTCAGCCTAGTCAATGGATCTAAAATTTGAGAGAAATCTTGAATAAACCTCTTGTAGTATCCTGTCAATCCCAGAAAGCTCCTGATCTCTGCAACTGAACTCGGTGCTGTCCATGCCTCAACTGCTCTGATCTTCTTCGGGTCGACTGAGATCCCATCTCCGGTCACAACATGTGTAACCCCTCTTCCCAGAATTTTGATAATATTTTATTTATTTATTTGGATTAAATGGTGACTTTTAGAATTTTTTTATAAATAATTACTTAGTTAATTATTACGGTAGATAACTTTAGCCATGGCGGAGATTTGGAGTTCATGGTGACTAAAAATCGTGGCACGGATAGTGCAATGGCGTGCTTAGACTAGTGTATTAGCCCTGGTAGGGAAGGCCCAGCCATGAGTGTGTCCTAACTAGGAAAACCAGGCCAAGTTGCGACTTAACCCTTACCGAAGGTTTATTTATTTATTATTTATATTATTTAGTTTTAGGGAAATCGGTTATACCATTTTAGCCCAGACTGGACCCGAACTGAGCCCAAGCCCATGTAGTCATGCGACACGTCCAATGACATTCGTGTAGATGGAATTTGGTATGAAGGTGTTGTATTTCGTTTTAATGATTTAATGAATATTTTTAAGTATTCTTAATTAAATATTATAAATATCATTATTAGCGGATATTCGATGATGTTTGTATAAAATGGGTCCTTGTACAATTTTAGGATCATTAGACTGTGCATAGGTGGTGTATACACCATTATTGATTTATTGAATTTCGTTATTATTATTATTATTATTATTTTATTGAGGTTATTATTATATTATTATATTATTATTGGTTATATTATTTTATCAAATAAATATTATTATATATAGTCATATTTTATAAATTGGGCCTACACTAGGAATGGATAATAATGAGTTTTATTTGGATTTTTATGGATATTATTGGTATATATATGAATATATAGAAGTACATATATAAATATATACATATATATGTATAGTTAATAAAAAAAAGAAAAAGAAAAAAAGAAGAAAAAAAAGAAGAAGATGCTAGTAGAGAATTGAACCTGAGCTCTGGAAGGGCCCAACCCGAGAGAAAGGTCTCCCGACGCTCTTTTATATACGCGCGGGGGGGGGGGGAGTTTTCGTCGACAACCATTAAATCCTAACACCGCTAACACCCATCATGCGCGCCCTAGAGGCCTTGACCGCGGCGCCACCCTGCGCGCCACCGTCGTGCGCTGCCGCCGGCCGACCAAGCGCGGGAACCCGCACGCGTTTAACAGAAGTGACAGCAACAACAAGGCTGAAAATGCCAATTTTCCAGTTAACGTTTCTCCGCCTTCGCTCCTCTGTTTTTCGATCCAACTATTTCGTTGGATAGCCAGTATAACCAAGTTCACAACCCATTGAATAGATTTTGGGTTAATAGAACCATATGTCCAGCGTTTCGATCCAAAGATCGACGAAAATCTATTTAAAAACAGAACAATTGTTTGGTTTAAACACCATTTTGAAGGCGATTTCATGTCAGTCTATCGACAGATTTGAGAAACTATTTAGTGACAGTCCAAGAAAACCTATAGGGCATCGAATCCCTTTTTGTAGAATCAGATTTTGTCGACTGTGCGTCGAGAAATCGAATTTCCAATTTGGCAAAAAAACCTGTTTTCAAAATATTAAAATATTAAAAAACTCTTCGATACGACGTGCGTTCCGCCAATCCAGGCGACGTGGTTGCGAACCAAAAGCATCAAAAGGTGCATAACGGCTTTGTGGATGTGTGGACTTTGACGGAATTCAAATTGGTTGTGTGTGCGCGACGAATTTGATGCGTATCCGTCAAAATTTACCGTATCGACCTCTGTGCAAATTTCTTAATTACTTTGTGCACGTTCGTCAGATCGAGAAGAAACTTGAGCCAAAGGACCGTATTATTTTTTTGGTCGTGTATGCCAAGGTTGGTCCGATTCTGAGACAATCGATCGGATTGCCATTCTGCGGGCCCACGGTCCGATTCAACGAGCGATTTTGTGTACGGGCTGCCGAAATCCAACTCTGGACATACGGTTGGGTTCGTATCATCAAAACAAATTTGTAGACATGTAGTTTGATAACTTTAGAGACCATTGACTCTGGCACGCTTTTCGGTGCAAAGCGGGTCCAACGGTAGACACAGTTTTGACCCAAAATTACCGTTTTGCCCCTGTATTCAGAATTGGACTTAAGGACAGACAATTCTAGCTATTTTAACTATTTTAAGAACATTGATAATATTTATTTCAGCATCCGGAGACTGTTGCACGAGTTTGGACTATTGTGGTACACTGAGTGGTTTAGATTGTCGGTTTCACCAGCAAAGGACCACAGACGAGTACTGTTTATTGTTTGTTTTCAGTATTGATCTTTACTATGCATCATTGTTAGTTGATAGAGATGTGATTTCAGTCTTTATATTATTTTATTCTTTGTGGTGTCGGAGAGGTGAAGTACCGAAGATATGTGATCTGACCTTAGACAGTGTAGACAGTATAGAAAGTAATTTTTATTGCATTATTCAGTGTAGACAGTGTAACTTTATACAGTATAGACAGTGTAACTTTATATAGCGTAGACAGTATCGTGTAATTGTCCCGAGACCGATCACATATCAAATGTATTTCAGTCAGTCAGTCGGTGAGTATTTATCTGTTTTTTATTTACTGTTTTCGGTATTTAGTTTATTCTGTTTTTCTTTATTATTTTTATGAATCATATGTCTAAAGGCTAAATCTCTGTCGTATAGTCATTTTCATATATTAAAACTGCATTCAGTGAATTGTACTTGTTCCATTCCTGACTGAAAACTAATATTTTTCAGGTTAGCTGTGGCTTCGCTTAGCATTGGGAGTTACGGGTGTACTGGCAGACGAAACCTAGAGATTAGCTAGATAGATGAGTTGTATCATTTTAATATTTATAAGAGTTTATATTTTCTGTAAATATAAAACTTGTGAATATTGTAAATTAAATTAGTTTTTGTGAATGAACATTATTTGTAATTTTGAGCATTGTGGCTATACAGCGTTCTACCGCCGACACTGCGACGTTGACTGGCTTAGACACGTCTCGTATCCGAAAAAAGGGTGCAGGTTGTGACAAGTTTTTGTGGTGGCCCATGCAGGTTTGTCTTTGCAAATCATGCGAACTCGTGATAGTATTTAAGTTAGTCGTACTATTGCGAGCCTGCGACTAGGAAATGCTCATTCATGAGTTAGGGATTAATTTAACTTAAGAGAATGACTAGGACTAGGAGTCCCTTATACAAATTTACCGATGGATAGTCTAGGCCATGCAAATTGGATAAAGCGCTACTAATTTTGATAGTTTTTTCAGATCACCATAGGTACACTATTATCTCTTGATATGACGATATGATCTAATATGGATAGATTTTTCACTTGGTGAGACAAGGCTTCATAGAAGTAATGATCTAACCTTGATAAATTGTGCAACTCCTTCTCTTTGCCTCTTTAGATATCATCCTCATATCTTAGTTCGAATTTCCTATTTAGTTTCTTTTTGCCCTAAGAATTATTATTTTATATAATTTTTGATTATGATACGAACCTCGAATGGTTTCGATTCAAAGTTTTTCCTCAATGGTTTGAATACAAATGAAATAGATATTAGAATGGTTGTATTTCTTTTGTCTTCAGTTATTTCCTCCCTGTTCAATCTTCATTTTCAGGGTTATGACTGATTGGACAACTACTTACGCTCAACTTGTTTGAATCTCTAGAAGCTCATGAATTTTTATAGATATAGTTAAAGGAATTTTAGTTAACTCATAATGGCAGGACAACAGTGTACTATCGCCTTTTATTTGAGTTATGGAGACTATGGATTCACTGCAGCCAGCAGCGCACTGGAGAGGCACGACCCCTAGAGTTGGAAGTATTTTAAAGGAATATAGGTTATGGAATATTGCTAAAACTATGGCTAGTGGTCCTCTTTTGATCATAGTTACCCTTGAGTCAATATTGGATAGAGTTAAGAAATGGTCGATTTTTGTATCATATTTGAGTTACGAAACCAAGGGTTTACTACAGCCAGAGCATACGGGCGAGGCATAATCCTCGGTGAAATGACTTCATACATGATTACAAGTGCATAAAACTATAGAGGATAGGAAATGCATGTGTGTCCCATAAGATCCAAAACTAATACTAGTGAAAGTTCTGTGAGTCGGGTAGCGTGTCCCCCAACTTAGTATTCCGTAGTCCTTGTGATCTATTGACGAGGTAATTGACTGACACTAATAGGTTCACCTGGAATATAAAATTTAGAGGTCCATAACCCATTAGTCGGCCAAGGCTTTATGGATAAGAAGATAGTAGGAAGACTGTATAAGCAAGAACACCGGGTAGGGTTTGATTCTCACAAAACTCGAACTACTTGTGACTCCTTTCAAAAATCTTGCATACTTGTATTTTGACTATCTTGACCGATACTGCTATTACAGCCTAGTTTTGCAAGCTCACTCTGTTCTCGAGCTTGATTTAAGACATATGTTTATTAGGGACGCCTGCTAACATATTGTCTAATCAGGATCGATGTATTACAGTCTAATCAACCGTAGTGCACTCGGTTCGCTCTCCCTTTGATTAACCTACGTAGATTGAGATGTAGATGTCTCTAGGATCTCATCCGCGATTGCATTGATAATTCCTCTTGAATTATACATTTTACCTTTGAATCACGTAATTGTATTCAGTGACATCTTTCTTGAACTCCTTATTGTTCTTGTCTTTCACTGATTTAGAAAGACGAAAGCTCGTAATTGGTAGAGAGGTACAGAGTATCCCCCATGGCTATGATGGTTGTATACACAAGTGTATCTACCATCGGCCAGTCATATGATTGAGTTACTCGTTCTCCTCTCGACCCTCAAACTACTATTTAGACCTTCTAGCCATCTGAATTTGAGAATGATTAGGGTTTTAACCTTAGTCGAAATGCCAACCCATGAGACCATCTATTCTCAAGAAATAATTCATTGTGAGTCTCTAAATATTTTCTTGAATATTGCCTTAACTAGAAACCCTTAAGCCCTAACCCAATCCCTCTTCGACCCAAAACCCACAGTTTAGACATGAGATGAATAGAAATTCATGACTCAGTTGTTAGAAATCTTTTATATGATGTGCCTTATAGTTGGTTACCCCGTCGATAATTTTTGTATACTGTGGACGAGTAGATCATTCTATTTTATCAATCATGTGTCATTGTACACATTCATTTTCTATTTATTTAGGAACAATCCATGACTTGACTTATGTCTACCGTGTTCCGTTACGCCGTGCCTTATTCTTATTTAACAAGAGTCGAGACACAATATTCAGACTTTAAAGTTCTTCTAACCTCATTATTCCTAAAACCATGTCCTAGCTTCTAAGGTGAGTAGACTGTAAGTATTCTAAAAATTCTGGGGATATACAAGGGTTACCGATTGATTAGAATAATTTCCATTAGGATGATAATTAGTGCCCCATGGTCTCCCACTTTCCATTTAGATCATTTTGTGTCCCCGACCGTGTCATTAATATTCGGAGCACGAGACCAGCTGTTACCTTCCAACAAATTTTATATGAAAGATTTAGATGAGTCCACCTTCATCTAGGTATATCATGTCCCACTCAAACACGTTCCCTTGTACTCTATTTTTATGATACGACTTTCAGGTCAAAAGGATTAGTTATAACCCATACCATAATATCAGTATGCTTTTCGACTTCCATTAGAGCCTCAACCTTGACCCAATCTATCCAACCTAATATATGGTTGTCATCTACTCAAAGACCACTACGCACATGTCCCTAGTGTGTCACTCAATTGTGTTTTCTCGTGCTACTTAAACACAAAAGTCATGGAAGATACATCTTTAAGGCTTACAGAACCTGTTTAACCAATCTGACTGGCAACTAGCTCAACCACGAGGCTGGAAACCTATTCTAGGTTACCCTAACCTAGTAGAAATAGTTTTACCATTGGGATCTTGTCAAGTCCATATAGATTGAAACCCAGGGTTCATCAACCAACGATTGATGTCCAATCAGGGAACCCATTAAGACCCAGTAAAATCCATCCATGCATACCACTATAATTGGATTATAAAACCGAATTATTTGAAATAGGTCCCTATACCTATTATGTAGTCTCCACCTCTTAGAATGTGAAGTCATACGTAACCATTATTCCATCTACTTGGAAGTTGCGATACGATCTTGCGTTGCATTTATATCCCTTGCTCGTGTGTTTAAATAACCACGGAAAAGATCACAATTTTGATTTCTCAAATTCTGTTCTACTATGGGATCTTGTTTAGATTAAATTTCAAAAACGGAACATCTGTATTGCACGAATTGTAAGCCCTCTAAGGAATGAAGGGTTCTTCGATTTAGCAAGTGACTAGACGAGATAAGCCCACTCTAGCAAATAAGTCAAGGGTTTATAAACTCTCTTTCTGTCTACATCATTGGGTACTCTCTACCGCTCTGGAAACTTCATATTCGCTCTCGATTATTTTTCCTTATCTTCCTGTCCTTCCTATTGTAGAGTAACGAATGGTCATACTTATTAGAATTCACCAATATTTCTTAGCTACTTGTGTAAATTTGTTGCTTATTAGATTTTGGGTTGTTTGATAGATAGGAGAGAATTATAGAGGTCAAAAGTAGTATATATCTATTTGTAAAATTTTTAGCAAGTAGTTGGAAGATTATAAAGTTTTAGTGACATAGCTTTGAGGGAGTAGTGTGTCCAAAGGTGGGTAGAAGTCATCAGAGTTTCGTAGTTACAAAATGGCTAGGAGGAGGATATAAATTATTTTTGAGGAATTAAAATTCGAGGAGATTAAGGTAATGGTAGATTTTCTTTTTGAATTTAAGGAATAGTTACGAATTAGAATTTCGAGGACGAAATTATTTTTAAGGTGGGTAGATTTGTAACCCCTCTTCCCGGAATTTTGATAATATTTTATTTATTTATTTGGATTAAATGGTGACTTTTAGAATTTTTTATAAATAATTAATTAGTTAATTATTACGGTAGATGATTTTAGCCATGGCAGAATTTTGGAGTGCATGGTGACTAGAAATCGTGGCACGGATAGTGCAATGGCGTGCTTAGACTAGTGTATTAGCCCTGGTAGGGAAGGCCCAGCCATGAGTGTGTCATAACTAGGAAAACCAGGCCAAGTTGCGACTTAATCCTGATTTTGGTATTAGGGTGTTGTATTTCGTTTTAATGATTTAATGAATATTTTTAAGTATTCTTAATTAAATTTTATAAATATCATTATTAGCGGATATTCGATGATGTTTGTAAAAAATGGGTCGTTGTACAATTTTGGGATCATTAGACTGTGCATAGTGGTGTATACACCGTTATTGATTTATTGAATTTCGTTACTATTATTATTATTATTATTATTATTTTATTGAGGTTATTATTATATTATTATATTGTTATTGGTTATATTATTTTGTCAAATAAATATTATTATATATATATAGTCATATTTTATAAATAGGGCCTACACTAGGAATGGATAATATTGACTTTTATTTAGATTTTTTATGGATATTATTGGTATATATATGAATATATAGAAATACATATATAAATATATACATATATATGTATAGTTAATAAAAAAAGAAAAAGAAAAAAGAAAAAGAAGAAGAAGAAGATGTTACTGTAGCGTAGCTACACTACCGAATTGAACCCGAGCTCTGGAAGGGCCCAACCCGAGAGAAAGGTCTCCCGACCACTCTCTTATATACGTGCGAGGGGGAGTTTTCATCGACAACCATTAAACCCTAACACCGTCACCACCCATCCTGCGCGCCCTAGAGGCCTTGACCGCGGCGCCACCCGTCGCGCCACCATCGTGCTCCACCGTCGGCCGGCCAGGCGCGGGAACCCGCGCGCGTGTAACAGATGTGACAGCAGCAACAAGGCTGAAAATACCAATTTTCTAGGTAACGTTTCTCGGCCTTCGCTCCTCTGTTTTTCGACCCAACTGTTACGTTGGATAGCCAGTATAATCAAGTTCGTAACCCATTAAATAGATTTTGGGTTAATAGAACCATATGTCCAGCATTTTGATCCAAAGATCGACGAAAATCTATTTAAAAACAGAACAATTGTTTAGTTTAAACACCATTTTGGAAGGCAAATTCCTGTCAGTCTATAGACAGTTTTGAGAAACTATTTAATGACAGTCCTAGACAACCTATAGGGCTTCGAATCCCTTTTTGTAGAATCAGATTTCGTCGACTGTGCGTCGAGAAATCGGATTTCTAATTTGGCAAAAAACCTGTTTTCAAAATATTAAAATATTGAAAAACTCTTCGATACGACGTACGTTCCGCCAATTCGGACGACATGGTCGCGAACCAAAAGCATCAAAAGGTGCATAACAGCTTCATGGCCGTGTGGGATTTGACGAAATTCAAATTGGTTGCGTGTGCGCGACGAATTTGATGCGTATCCGTCGAAATTTATCGTATCGGCCTCTGTGCAAATTTCTCAATTACTTTGTGCACGCTCGTCAGATCGAGATGAAACTTAAGCCAATAGGTCCGTATCATTTTTCTGGTCCTGTATGCCAAGTTTGGTCCGATTCTGAGACAGTTGATTGGATCGCCGTTTTACGGGCCTGACGATCCGATTCAAAGGGCGATTTTGTGCACGGGCCGCCGAAATCCAACTCTGGACATACGATTGGGTTCATATCATCAAAACAAATCCGTAGACATGTAGTTTGACGACTTTAGAGACCAGTGACTCTGGCACGCTTTTCGGTGCAAAGCTGGTCCAACAGCAGATACCGTTTTGATCCAAAATTACCGTTTGCCCCTGTGTTTAGAATTGGACTTGAGGACATGCAATTCTAGCTATTTTGAATATTCTGAGAACATTGGTAATGTTTATTTCAGCATCCGGAGACTGTTGTACGAGTTTGGACTATTGTGGTGTACTAAGTAGTTTGGATTGTCGGTTTCACCAGCAAAGGACCACAGACGAGTATAGTTTATTATTTGTTTTTAGTATTGATTTTTACTATGCATCATTGTTAGTCGATAGAGATATGATTTCAGTCTTTATGTTGTTTTATTCTTTATGGTGTCAGGGGAGGTGAAGTACCGAAGATAAGTGATCTGACCTTAGACAGTGTAGACAGTGATTTCTATTGCATTATTTAGTATAGACAGTGTAACTTTATACAGTATAGACAGTGTAACTTTATACAGTGTAGACAGTATTATGTAATTATCCCGAGACCGATCACATATCAAAGGTATTTCAGTCTGTCAGTCGGTGAGTATTTATCTGTTTTTTATTTACTATTTTTGGTATTTAGTTTATTCTGTTTTTCTTCATTATTTTAATGAATCATATGTCTAAAGGCTAAACCTCTGTCGTATAGTTATTTTCATATATTGAAACTGTATTCAGTGAATTGTACTCGTTCCATTCCTGACTGAAAACCAATATTTTTCAGGTTAGCTGTGGCTTCGCTTAGCATTGGGAGTTACGGATGTACTGGCAGACGAAACCTAGACATTAGCTAGATAAATGAGTTGTATCATTTCAATATTTGTAAGAGTTTATATTTTCTGCAAATGTAAAATTTGTGAATATTGTAAATTAAATTAGTTTTTATGAATGAGCATTATTTGTGATTTTGAGCATTGTGGCTATACAACGTTCTACCGCCGATACTGCGGCGTAGGCTGGCTTGGACATGTCTCGTATATAAAAAAATGGGTGCGGTTCGTGACAACATGGCCTAGGAAATCAACTCGATCCAAGAAGAACTCACACTTCGAGAGCTTACCGTAAAGCTGCTCCTTCCTGAGAGTCTCCAGAACCACTCTCAAGTGCTCCTCATGCTCCTCTGGGGTCTTCGAATACACCCAGATGTTGTCGATGAACACCACCACGAACTTGTCCAAGTACTGGTGGAACACCTTGTTCATCAAGTTCATGAACACCGCCGGGGGGTTAGTTAACCCAAACGGCATCACCATGAACTCAAACTGGCCATACCGTGTCCTGAAAGCTGTCTTCGGAATATCCTCCTTCTTCACCTTCACCTGATGATAACCTGACCTCAGATCAATTTTAGAGAATACCTTCGCTCCGCTCAACTGATCGAACAAATCATCGATCCTTGGTAGCGGGAACTTGTTCTTGATCGTGAGGTTGTTGAGTACCCTGTAGTCGATAAACATCCGTACCGACCCATCCTTCTTCGGCACAAAGAGTACTGGTACACCCCACGGTGAAGAACTCGGTCGGTGTCACTCCCCGATCCTGGAATACGAATTTTAATACGTAAACCGATAAAATTATATTTACCTTGTATTTATACTATATTTATTATGCTGTGTTTCTTCATGCATTTTCCAAAAATATTTGACAAAATATTATTTTCTAATTTATTTTTTTTCTGCATTTGGGCCTACAGTTTTGGCTCATTTGGGTAACCCATTCTTGGTTCACCAATGGTTCATCATGAACCCTTTGGTTCATCATGAACCCTTTGGTTCATCATGAACCCATGGGTCCAAGATCTATATATATAACTCATCTCATTCTCTCTCCTCTTATTTACTCTCTCTCATTTACTTCCTCCACCAACTAAGGCAAGTACCAACTTGCTCAAGAGATGGATCCATAATTTTGTCAATGATTTTCTACAAAACTATTTGCCAAAATATGTTCTTCTCCTCAATCTATACTAGTTTAGAACTTGAAAATTTCTATTTTGAAGCTTTGATTTTTGTAGATCTAGGTTTTAATCATTTTTGAATTTTGCATGGTTTGATCTACTTTAGTTGGATTTTATGGGTTTTTGATGCTTCCCTGTGGAAGAGCATTCAGTTTCACCCAAGTTGAAACTTTGGAAATCTGGATTTGGAGTTCAGATGGCCAAGTTATGATGCTTTGAAGTTTGGGTTCAGCCATGGTGTTCTTGCTGTTTGGAGAAGACAGTGAACAGTGTGCTCCGGTTTGAGCACGCTTCCTGTTGGAAGCGTGTCTCTCCTTGAGCTTGCGTGACTTTTGACGCAGCTCTCTCTCCTTGAGCTTGCGTGACTTTTTATGCAGCTCTCTCTCCTTGAGCTTGCGTAACTTTTCACGCAGCTCTCTCTCCTTGAGCTTGCGTGACTTTTCACGCAGCCCTTCCCTTGAGTCTGCGTGACTTTTCACGTAGCTCTTCCCTTGAGTCTGCGTGACTTTTCATGCACGCTGCCTTGAGTGAGCCTGAGTGAGCCTGCGTGACTTTCACCCCTTGAGCGTGCGTGCTTTTGTGCGTACGCTTTTGATATTTTATTAGATATTATATGCCCATTTTATATCCTTACGCCTTTTGTCCCGAGCATGATATGAGCACTAATGTGACCCCGGAGAACAAAGTGTTCCTTCCTGATACATGTACCTGAATGTCCCAGTTCTTGTTCATGCTCGACAAATGACTCGTAACTCCACGTGGCGTATTTGCAATGATGCATTACACTAAGGAGGGTAGAACATGTTGACATACTGATTGACATGGATCCTCTTTGGGGTACTCGTACTAAAGTACGACTTTAGGAGGATAATCATGCAGGCCACAGCATATGAGTCCAAGATTTCACCTAGGGTTAAACTAGGCAACTAAATGTACTAGATGCATGGGGAGGGCAAAATCCCGAGATCGTGTTACACCAGCCGCCTTGAGATATTGTCTTGACGCGCCGGCTGGTCTCCACGTATACTGTGTCATCTGCAACGAGTGGATGACTGTATCCGATTAATTCCTGCTATATAATATATGTTTTAGCAAGGTGGCCTTACGAGGGACCTGTGCTCAATTATACCTGTCTACGCGAACCCCTGGGTTGGCTAGCCTTGCTGGAAAGATACGATCTGAGGATTTTCTAATAACATGACGCGAGGATAACCTCATCCCACTAGAAACTCGTAGACTTGATTGGCCGTGAAAACGACTCGCTTGTATCCTATTACCTTCCGTGAATAACTGAGGGAAGCAGACTGTCATGGTCCGTGATCCAATCCATGTTCTTGTTTGATTGTTGGGTTGGTTATCGTACTATGACAGGCTGTGGACCGAAGTTATGAACGGAAGACTTATTCTGATTGTGAAGTGCTACTTCTGTGAATGACTGAGGAACATGGTCTATCATGGTACATGATCCAACCCATGTTCTTGTTTGATTGTTGGGTTGGTTATTGTGCTACGATAGGCTATCGACCGAAGTCACGATCAGGAGATTTTATTGTTTATACCCTTTAACTTATGTGAAAATTATAGAGTACGACGCGTCCCGACTCCATGCGGCACCTTTTGTCCTTGTTTGGTTGTAAGGGTGCCATATGGGTTCGAGGAGGTGGCGTTACCCTATAATGGTAGCATAAGTATTACTATTATCAATCATTCTATTTAACTGGGTTTTTTAATCTTAACTCTTGTGCCCCTTTGGCGGTACTTGCTATTCGGGGCTGACCCCGCTGGTTTTTGTTTGGCCAGATTCCGTAGTAGAGCCGGAGGACACGATCTTCCTCCCTGACATCCATGGTGCATACTAGGAGCATGGCGGTTCGGGGACTCGAGTGGATTTCTTCTCCACCACTCCTGCTTATACTTTGCGGCATTTAGCCACCGGCACCTGTTAGCCGGATTACTTGATATTTTGTGTCAGTACATCATTGTAATTAAACAGACTGCAGCTGTGTATAATTTTGTACTCCTGACTCTCTGAGATAGCTAAATTATAAAGCTAGTCTCTCATGACCATTTTGATGAAGCGTCGGGGACGCCTTACTGCTTTATCTTTAATGTTCATTTAATTGCTGATGTGGTTTGAGTGATTGAGACATAGAACTCTGTGGGACCATAGGAGACTTGATTGTAGCATGTACCCCCTAGTCTCTCGACAGCCACGATCGCCGTATGATGTTACGTACCTCATATGGAGTAGCTGGCCTAGTCCGTCTCCGTATTTCGGTACTGGGCATGACAAGGTTTTAGTGGTGGCCCATGCAGGTCTGATTTTTAGACTTGTGGGGTATTGCGAATTATTAGGAGTCTCAATCAAAACTTGTTCCCCTTAAAATTCTGTTTCGAATTCTCTGTCCTTGCCTTGATCTCTAACCTGACTTGCATCCTCGAAATCTTCCTCGTCCGGACTTGATAATCTTATATTCTTCTCTATAGGGGTACTTCATTCTTAGTAGAGGGTGAGGCCCATGAGGAAGAGCAGCAAGAGCATGGCTCGACTGGGCAGCAACAGGGGAGAGAACCTTCTCCAGTGCAGGCACGAGTAGTAATGGAACCAGAGGCAGTACAGCCGCAGGTTATTGAAACCCCTGCAGCACCAGCAGCGACAGCAGTACCAGACGCCGTAGCACTCCTGGAGATCATCCGGGGGTTTCTTGTCACTAACCAACAGCAACAGACTCGGCAGCAGGAGCAGAACGTGTTGCTGAACCAAGGGATTCAGTTAGCTCTTGAGAGGGGTGCCGGGGTTGACTCGGGAGCATCAGGAAGGTTTCGTCGCTTGAACCCGAGGTATTTTGATGGCACGGAGGATGCCATCACTGCGGATGCATGGATTCAAGACATCGAAGCCATTCTTGTGGCAGTCAAGGTTCCAGATGATGAGAAGGTTGATCAGGTCAAACTGGTACTTCAGGATCTTGCCCGCGACTGGTGGGCATAAGAAGAAGTTGGTATAAGACGCCCTGTTCGTTGGACCACCTTCAGTGACAGATTCAAGGCCAAGTATTTTGGCGTAGTAGCTCGATATGAGCTCCAGCAGAAGTTTATCAGTCTCAAGCAAGCAGGCAATACCGTAGATGGGTATGCAGCGGAGTTCTGCAGATTGTGCAGTTTTGCCCCAGCAATGGTGGCAACGGAGCCAGAGAAAGCTATGAGGTTCCAGCAGGGAATTTATTTGGAACTACTGCAGCTTGTGGAAGGACACGACTACCAGACGTTTGACTCTGTTTTGACGGCCGCTCGGAGGCACGAGCTTACCCAGCAGAGGTTGGCATCGAGGACAGGAGGTCAGAAGAGATCTCATTCCCAGGTTGGAGGAGGAGCAATGCAGCGAACATCGGCACCAGCACCCGGTGTACGTATTCATGATGCAGGAGCGCCGCGGAGGACGGCCGTGTCAACTAATACAGTGCCAGTTCGGCATCAGCAGCCGAGAAACCAGCAACAACGTCAGGAAGCACCCCAGGGCTGTACATTCTGTGGGAAGGCAGGGCACACGAGGGAGGTGTGCCGGTCAGCGAATGGCTTATGCTTGAGGTGCGGTAGTTCAGACCATCGTATCTCCACTTGTCCTGTGATGCAGAGGCCAGGAGGGCCAGCTCAGCAGTTTCCAGCATTGCCAGCTCCGGTGGCAACCCCGAGTGGAGGGCCAGTATTAGCAGTAAGGCCCCTAGCCCAGCGTCTACCAACGCAGGCTCAGATGTTCCGCCAGGCACAGGAAGCCGAAGGCCCTCAGAGGCAGCAACAGCATGGTCGAGGAAGACCGCAACAAGGGGCTCCACGGGGCCAGGCTCTCACATTGACCTTGGTAGAGGCTCTAGCGTCTAGTGACGTGGTGGCAGGTAAAATTCTCGTCACCTCATTTTCCGCTGTAGCATTATTTGATTCAGGCGCTACTCATTCATTCATCTCTGCACAATATGCTACACGGATTGGATTAGAGTTTGAGGTATTGCCGGAGAGGATGGATATACTCACCGGCAATGGGCTCGTAGAAGTTAGCAGAGTGCGCTTTTATGTCCGGTAGAGGTGTGTGGGCATTTGTTGCCCGCGTCATTGATTGAATTCCCTATGGAGAATTTTGATGTTATTCTTGGCATGGACTGGTTGAGAGACAGTCATGCGGCAATTGATTGTAGAGGAGGTAGGGTCATATTCAGCGTTCCTGGGGTAGAGCAGTTCATCTTTACTCGAACCTTGAAGAATCAGGCCGGAGGCGTCATCTCAGCAGCAGTGTCAGAGCCAGGACAGATTCCGAGAGTGGTCGAAGATTTTCTCGACGTCTTCCCTGATGAGCTCCCAGGGATACCCCCAGTCAGAGAGGTAGAATTTAGCATTGAGTTGAACCCTGGAACGAGGCCTATTGCAGACAGAGTTTACAGAATGTCGCCGTCAGAACATGATAAGTTGTATCAACATGAGGAAGAGTTGAAGTCTAAGGGATTCATCCGAGACAGTAAATCGCCCTGGGCCGCGCCAGTGATTCTAGTTCCCAAGAAGGATGGGTCGACGAGGATGTGCATCGACTACCGCAAGCTGAATGCAGTAACAGTGAAGAATAAGTACCCGCTACCAAGGATTGATGACTTGTTTGACCAGTTGAGCAAGGCCAGTGTCTTTTCCAAGATCGATCTTCGATCAGGATACGATCAAGTAAGAGTCCGGGAGCAAGACATACCGAAGACAGCATTCAGATCTAGATACGGGCATTATGAGTTTTTAGTAATGCCCTTTGGACTAACCAACGCCCCCGCAGTATTCATGGATTTAATGAACCGCATCTTTCTGTCGTATTTGGATAAATTTGTGGTGGTGTTCATAGATGACATTCTTGTCTATTCCAGCAGTGAAGAGGAGCATGAGAAACATCTTAGGACTGTCTTACAGACCTTGAGGGAGCATCAACTTTATGCGAAGCTCGACAAGTGTGAATTCTGGTTAGATCACATTTCGTTCCTGGGGCATGTAATTTCTGGGGCAGGAGTGTCAGTGGATCCGAAGAAGATTGAGGCCGTTGAGCATTGGCCAGTCCCGAGAACGGTTGCAGAAGTGCGAAGTTTCTTAGGACTAGCTGGTTACTACAGAAGGTTCGTGGCGGACTTTGCCAAGATCTCTGCGCCCTTAATGCGTTTGACGCACGAGGACGTAGAGTTTGTTTGGTCAGCTAGCTGTCAGGCATCATTTGAAGAATTGAAGAAGAGGTTGATCTCAGCCCCGATCTTGACGCTTCCAGTAGGAGCGGGAGGCTTTACAGTATATTGTGACGCATCTGGGAAGGGTCTTGGATGTGTATTGATGCAGCACGGAAAGGTGATAGCATATACGTCTTGACAGCTTCGAGACCATGAGAAGAATTACCCGACTCACGATTTGGAGTTAGCAGCTGTGGTGTTTTCACTCAAGTTGTGGAGGCATTATTTATACGGAGATCGGGTAGAGATCTATACTGATCATAAGAGTTTAAAATACGTATTCACGCAGCGAGATTTGAACATGAGGCAAAGAAGATGGTTAGAACTACTGAAGGATTTTGACTTAGATCTTCAGTATCATCCAGGCAAGGCGAATATAGTTGCAGATGCACTGAGTAGGAGAGACAGTACCTTTATCTTGACCTCGCAGAAGCATATTTTAGAAGACCTTCAGAGTATGGAAATCGAAGTAGTTTTGCCAAGGGATATATGAAGAATGACCAGTATGCAGATTCAGTCAACCTTAGTAGAGAGGATAAGGACAGCACAAGCAGGAGATCCACAGATTCAGAAGTTGCGGTTGGAGTGTGAATCAGGCCGTAGGAAGGAGTTAGTGATTCATGAAGATGGTACGCTCAGGTTTAGAAACAGACTCTGTGTACCGAGTAGAGACCTTCGACAAGAAGTTATGTCCGAAGCTCATAGTTCTATTTACTCCATTCATCCAGGAGGAACGAAGATGTATCGAGATATCAGGCAGTACTTTTGGTGGAATGGCATGAAAAGAGAGATAGCGAGATTTGTATCCAAGTGTCTGGTATGTCAACAGGTGAAAGCCGAGCAGCAGAGACCAGCAGGGTTGCTACAGCCGCTTCCTATCCCAGAATGGAAATGGGAGCACATCATGATGGATTTCGTGACCGGTTTACCTAGATCCCCGGCTGGCAAGAATGCAGTCTGGGTAATAGTAGATCGACTCACGAAGGTCGCTCATTTTCTTCCCTTTCGAGTTGGACAGACTACTGAGCAGTTAGCAGAAATGTACATGAAGCAGATAGTAAGGCAGCACGGTGTTCCAGTTAGTATAGTATCAGATCGGGATACGCGGTTTACTTTCCATTTTTGGCGGAGCTTACACTAAAGTTTGGGAACCAAGTTAAGATTCAGTACTGCTTATCATCCACAAATCGACGGGCAATCAGAAAGAACCATTCAGACGTTAGAAGATATGCTACGGGCATGTACCTTGGATTTTGGCGGATCTTGGGAGGACCACCTTCATCTAGTAGAGTTCTCCTATAACAACAGCTATCAGGCTAGCATTCAGATGGCCCCGTTCGAAGCATTGTACGGAAGGAAGTGCAGGTCCCCTTTGGCATGGGACGACGTCGAAGAACGGAAGTTGTTGGGACCAGAGATGATCACGCAGACTGTGGAGATAGTTAAGTTGGTCAGAGAGTGCCTTCGAGTTGCGCAGGACCGACATCGTCATTGGGCAGATCAGCATCGTAGGCCCCTAGAATTCAGAGTTGGCGACCAAGTATTTCTGCGGATTTCGCCTACTCGGGGTATCATCAGATTTGGAACCCGAGGAAGGCTTAGTCCAAGATACGTTGGTCCTTTTAAGATTCTCGCTCGGGTAGGCGATGTGGCTTATCGACTTGCCCTTCCGCCTTCGTTAACTGGCATACATGATGTGTTTCATATATCCCAATTACGTGGGTATGTCCCGGATCCGAGTCATGTCCTCGATCATTCTGAGTTAGTCGTCGGTACCGACCTAACTTACGAGGAACAACCCGTATCTATTTTAGACCGACGAGAGAAGGTACTCAAGAATCGGACGATAAGCCTTGTCCGTGTTTCTTGGAACCACCACTCTCTGGGAGAGTCAACCTGGGAGCGCGAGGACGAGATCAGATCTCGGTATCCGTATTTGTTTGACTGATAAGGTATATTTTTGTACCTTATTGACACGATTCCATGCTTATCTGCACCTGCTTGTTTTGCACTTTGTGATGTATGATAATAACTGCTATGATAGTTAACTTGTATATGATTGAGCCTTGCTTGCCCTGATTTCACTATTCTATCTTGGCTGGAATTCTGAGGACGGAATTTTTCTAAGAAGGGTAGAGATGTCACTCCCCGATCCTGGAATACGAATTTTAATACGTAAACCGATAAAATTATATTTACCTTGTATTTATACTATATTTATTATGCTGTGTTTCTTCATGCATTTCCCAAAAATATTTGACAAAATATTATTTTCTAATTTATTTTTTTCTGCATTTGGGCCTACAGTTTTGGCTCATTTGGGTAACCCATTCTTGGTTCACCAATGGTTCATCATGAACCCTTTGGTTCATCATGAACCCATGGGTCCAAGATCTATATATATAACTCATCTCATTCTCTCTCCTCTCATTTACTCCCTCTCATTTACTTCCTCCACCAACCAAGGCAAGTACCAACTTGCTCAAGAGATGGATCCATAATTTTGTCAATGATTTCCTACAAAACTATTTGCCAAAATATGTTCTTCTCCTCAATCTATACTAGTTTAGAACTTGAAAATTTCTATTTTGAAGCTTTGATTTTTGTAGATCTAGGTTTTAATCATTTTCGGATTTTGCATGGTTTGATCTACTTTAGTTAGATTTTATGGGTTTTTGATGCTTCCCTGTGGAAGAGCATTCAGTTTCACCCAAGTTGAAACTTTGGAAATCTGGATTTGGAGTTCAGATGGCCAAGTTATGATGCTTTGAAGTTTGGGTTCAGCCATGGTGTTCTTGCTGTTTGGAGAAGACAGTGAACAGTGTGCTCCGGTTTGAGCACGCTTTCTGTTGGAAGCGTGTCTCTCCTTGAGCTTGCGTGACTTTTCATGCAGCTCTCTCTCCTTGAGCTTGCGTGACTTTTCACGCAGCTCTCTCTCCTTGAGCTTGCGTGACTTTTTACGCAGCTCTCTCCTTGAGCTTGCGTGACTTTTCACGCAGCTCTCTCCTTGAGCTTGCGTGACTTTTCACGCAGCTCTCTCTCCTTGAGCTTGCGTGACTTTTCACGCAGCTCTCTCTCCTTGAGCTTGCGTGACTTTTCATGCAGCTCTCTCTCCTTGAGCTTGTGTGACTTTTCACGCAGCCCTTCCCTTGAGTCTGCGTGACTTTTCACGCAGCTCTTCCCTTGAGTCTGCGTGACTTTTCACGCACGCTGCCTTGAGTGAGCCTGAGTGAGCCTGCGTGACTTTTCACCCCTTGAGCGTGCGTGCTTTTGTGCGTACGCTTTTGATATTTTATTAGATATTATATGCCCATTTTATATCCTTACGGCTTTTGTCCCGAGCATGATATGAGCACTAATGTGACCCCGGAGAACAAAGTGTTCCTTCCTGATACATGTACCTGAATGTCCCAGTTCTTGTTCATGCTCGACAAATGACTCGTAACTCCACGTGGCGTATTTACAATGATGCATTACACTAAGGAGGGTAGAACATGTTGACATACTGATTGACATGGATCCTCTTTGGGGTACTCGTACTAAAGTACGACTTTAGGAGGATAATCATGCTGGCCACAGCATGTGAGTCCAAGATTTCACCTAGGGTTAAACTAGGCAACTAAATGTACTAGATGCATGGGGAGGGCAAAATCCCGAGATCGTGTTACACCAGCCGCCTTGAGATATTGTCTTGACGCGCCGGCTGGTCTCCACGGATACTGTGTCATCTGCAACGAGTGGATGACTGTATCCGATTAATTCCTGCTATATAATATATGTTTTAGCAAGGTGGCCTTACGAGGGACCTGTGCTCAATCATACCTGTCTACGCGAACCCCTGGGTTGGCTAGCCTTGCTGGAAAGATACGATCTGAGAATTTTCTAATAATATGACGCGAGGATAACCTTATCCCACTAGAAACTCGTAGACTTGATTGGCCGTGAAAACGACTCGCTTGTATCCTATTACCTTCCGTGAATAACTGAGGGAAGCGGACTGTCATGGTCCGTGATCCAACCCATGTTCTTGTTTGATTGTTGGATTGTTTATCATACTATGACAGGCTATGGACCGAAGTTATGAACGGAAGACTTATTCTGATTGTGAAGTGCTACTTCCGTGAATGAATGAGGAACATGGTCTATCATGGTACATGATCCAACCCATGTTCTTGTTTGATTGTTGGGTTGGTTATTGTGCTGCGATAGGCTATCGACCGAAGTCACGATCAGGAGATTTTATTGTTTATACCCTTTAACTTGTGTGAAAGTTATAGAGTACGACGCGTCCCGACTCCATGCGGCACCTTTTGTCCTTGTTTGGTTGTAAGGGTGCCATATGGGTTCGAGGAGGTGGCATTACCCTATAATGGTAGCATAAGTATTACTATTATCAATCATTCTATTTAACTGGGTTTTTAATCTTAACTCTTGTGCCCCTTTGGCGGTACTTGCTATTCGGGGCTGACCCCGCTGGTTTTTGTTTGGCCAGATTCCGTAGCAGAGCCGGAGGATACGATCTTCCTCCCTGACATCCATGGTGCATACTAGGAGCATGGCGGTTCGAGGACTCGAGTGGGTTTCTTCTCCACCACTCCTGCTTATACTTTGCGGCGTTTAGCCACCGGCACCTGTTAGCCGGATTACTTGATATTTTGTGTCAGTACATCATTGTAACTAAACAGACTGCAGCTGTATATAATTTTGTACTCCTGACTCTCTGAGATAGCTAAATTATAAAGCTAGTCTCTCATGACCATTTTGATGAAGCGTCGGGGACGCCTTACTGGTTTATCTTTAATGTTCATTTAATTGCTGATGTGGTTTGAGTGATTGAGACATAGAACTCTGTGGGACCATAGGAGACTTGATTGTAGCATGTACCCCCTAGTCTCTCGACAGCCACGATCGCCGTATGACGTTACGTACCTCATATGGAGTAGCTGGCCTAGTCCGTCTCCGTATTTCGGTACTGGGGCGTGACAGTCGGATGAAGCCTTTGTTCTGCAACTCATCCACCTGCTTCTTCAACTCCACAAGCTCGCTGTTGTTTACTCTATAGACGTGTTGAGATATCGACTCTGTGTCGGGCACCAAGTCTATAGAGAACTCCACATCTCTGTCCGGAGGTAACCCTGGCAACTCCTCCGAAAATATATCCATAAACTCAACTATCAATGGATGCGGCACGCTCTGCTCCTCTGCTGAAACTCTGCAAAAAATTCCGTTGCTCTGCTCTGCCTCCCGTCTGGTGAACTCGAACTCTGGCTCTCCTGGCACTCTGAAAAGAACTCTACCACCTCGACAATCTATACTGGCATGGTGTCTGCTTAACTAATCCATACCGAGAACAATATCGTAGTTCGGTAATGGCATTACGAGCAAACTCACATCCAATTTTTGGCCTCCCAAAACTACTATTCGATCCTTGCAAACATCACGAACGAAGATAATACCACCCGCAGTCGTGTTCTTGCAAGTCCTAGGCAAATGTTCAGAAGAAAGCTGGTATCTAATAGCAAATGATACAGACACAAAGCTAAAGGAAGCACCCGAATCAAATAATGCGAATGCGAAAAAAAGAGTCGATAAGAACATAACCTGCTATAAGATCTTCTACTGGCTCGGACTCCTCAGCTGCTATGGCGAAAGCTCGCCCCTACTGACCTCTTTTGGTCTGCTGCTGGTGCTGTAAGCCCTAGATTTTTTAAAATATTATTAAACAAGGAATTTTTTATTTTAAATAACATTTATATCCTTAAAATAAATTATTATAATTATTAGAATTTTTCTAGAATTTTTAAATAATTTTTAAATAGTTTTTTAAAGCCAAAAATACCATTTTGCAATTTATTAAATTATTTTAATTGCCTTTTGCAATTATTTTAAATAATTTAAGCCGGTATGCAATATTCGTATTATCTGTGCAAATTTTATTTGCACAGAGCAAAGCGGGGGGGGGGGGGGGGTTATGTAAATTATATTTTTGCACTTAATCAGGGCGGTGGGGGTTTTGTATAAAATCGAATATTCGGGGGGGAGGGGGGGTTGTTTCTGCAAAAGACCCTTTGACCACCGCCTTCATCCCCGACTAATCCGCCGACCCCGGCCAAAACCCTAACCCTAACCCTAATTCCTAAATCTAACCCTAAAACCTAATCGAAACCCTGATCTAAGACCAACCCGACCCTATAAATAGGACCCCGACCCAAAACCCTAACCCCATTCACCGCTCCGACCACCCTAGCCACCGCCATAAGCCCCTTCTACTCCGACGAGCTCGCCGAAGTTCAGCGCTGTGCTGTCGCCGCCGTTCCAGCCCTCGCCATCCCAATCGACCATCACCATCTCGTTCGCCGCAACGAGATGAACCCAGCGCCACCCTTCGCCGCCGACCATGACGCCTCCTCCGTCGTATAGCACCCCCGATAACTCCCTCGTGCCGGACACGTACGTGTCTCTTTGTGTCTACTTCACCCCCGTGTCTCATTTTCACATATGTGGGTCGATTCGTGTCGGTGAGTTTAGTGGTAGACTCGGACACGGAAAATTTGTGTCGTACGTGTCGTGCTAGCTATAAACACAGGACTCGGTGTCGGGTTCTATGCTCGTGTCCCAAACTGTCAGGACACGGGTTAAATCATAATGGGTTATCGAGTTTAAATCTATGTTAACGGGTTAAACCTGCACAGTAATGGGTTTTAGTTTAATGGGTTTACTGTGCATAATGGGTATGGGTTTGGGCCCAATGGGTTTTGGGCTGTATTTAATTATATATATATATGTATTTATATATATATATATACATATATATATATATATATATATATATAATATATATATATATATATATATATATATATATATATATTATTTATTTATATATATATATATATATATATATTATATATATATGTATATTATATATATATATATGTGTGTGTGTGTGTGTGTGTGTGTGTGTGTGTGTGTGTATTTGTATATGTATATATATATATATATATATATATATATATATATATATATATATATATATATATATATATGTTATATATACTGTTATATATAATATATATACTGTATTTATATATATATATTGTAAAATATATATATATATATATATATATATATATATATATATATATATATATATATATATATATATATATATATATATATATATATATATATATATATATATATATATACTGTATTTATATATAAATACTGTATTTATATATATATTGTATATATATATATATATATATATATATATATATATATATATATATATATATATACAATATATATATAAATACAGTATTTATATATAAATACAGTATATATATATATATATATATATATATATATATATATATATATATATATATATATATATATATATATATATATATATATATATATATATATATATACTGTATTTATATATATACTGTATTTATAAATATTTATATACTGTTTTTATATATATACTGTAAAATATATATATATATATATATATATATTTTTTTTAATATATATATATATATATATATATATATATATATATATATTTATATACTGTATTTATATATATACTGTATTTATATATATTTATATACTGTTTTTATATATATATACTGTAAAATATATATATATATATATATATATATATATATATATATATATATATATATATATATATATATATATATATATATATACTATATTTATATATATATTTTTATATTAAGTATTTTTCTATATATATATACATATATATAAATATATTCGTTATATATGTATATATTTCAAATATAATTTTGTGGTAAATGTTATTATGTATAAATTTAAAAGTTATTTTATTATTTAATTCTATGACTTATATATTTCACTACCTTAATATATATATTATTGAAATACTTTAATATTCATTTAAATATATGTATGTTTGTATTTCGATTAGTTATGGCCATTTGAGTCCAGACCTAGCATGGGTTATGTGGACTTAAATGAGCCTAAATACATTCAAGGCCTGTACGTGTCATATCGGACTTGATTCATGGCTTTGGGTCCCGTATCTGGACTCCGGTTCAATTTCGTATACGTGGATAAAATAGTAAATAATTAATTATTTATTTTCCAGAAATTGTAACTTGCTGTATTTGAATTTTTATATATATTTTAGATGCTGTAAAAATTTGCAAATTTTTTTATTTAAATACTATGTTAATTTAGATAATTTAATATAATTTTTTAAGGATTTAATTAGTGCTTTTGCCATTTTTTAAAAATAGGAAAACAGAACCCATTTTCAGGATACTTATGTTTACTGATTTTTAATAAATATCTATGAGGGCTCTTAAATTTCATAAAAAATATTATAAATTTCTATAATTAATAAGGTTGAGTTTAGAGCTTTGTTTGTGATTATTAGAGTCATATAACTATTTTAATAATTGCTAGAGTGAAGTGCACAGATGGAATTATTAATTAATAATTGTTTTTAAGTCATAACTTGTGATTTTTGGGTATTTCTAGTATATAAAATGCTGACCTACCTTAGAATAGAAGACCTAGAGGTTGGTTTAGATACCATATCACCTCACGTTGGATTCCTATGCTAATTTCACTTAGCTAAGTATCCAAATGCGTCATGTCACACCGGTAGTGTTAGTATTTGTTTATAAGTTAGATAGCTGAGATAGTTCATATTTGTGACAGTGCCAGGACACCAGACATCTATAGCATTTTCTTCACTACCTTGCTTTGCTAGAGGCAAGTACCTCTACAAATTTCATTTACTGCATATGATGAATTGTGTAAAAACCATATTAAATACTGATACCTAAACGGCAAGTTACATTTCTCCATGTTTCACATACTTTATACTGCTCTCAGTATCCACCATGTCTTATACTGTTCTCGTATCACCCACATATTATAAAGCGGGTTATGGCGAAATTGTTAGTCGAGTACGTGATCATGCCCCCTTCTCCGTATGTATTTACTGTGCACTGTTACATTCTATATGCAACTTTGTCGTATGTCTGATCCCGCATTCGTGTATAGATATACACCGATGCCGTTATGTGTACGTATGTGCACTTCAGAAAATTGATATGTACCACCGTACATCCTATTTACCTATTGACCGATCATGTACATGCTACAGTTTTAAACTTTAAATCAAACTTATATTGCCATGATGAAATATATCTAAAACTGGATAAATCAAGATATGCCATGATTTCTGTTTATTATACTTCAGTTCATTTTATGCCTTGTATATTTTAGTTTGTTAGAACAGTACTGCTCCCGTCCTGATAGGATAACGTTGTAGGTATACTTATCAAGGAGGAGTTGCTATGTGATTCCTATTATGGAGTTGTCATTGAGGATCAGACTTTACCTTACGAGGATGTACCTGCGGGGAAACTCGTCTAGTTTGTGTAGTTGCTCGGGACTTTTATAGCAGTCATGTTTTAGACTATGTGTTTTGTGACTGGATCTGTATCCAGTTTTACATTTTGATTATGTATTCGGAACATACTTATATACGAGATGATTTTGTGTTTGGGATATATTCTGACTCAATATGACATATAGAACTGCTAGCACACTTTGATCTTATCTTGTTAGTCTTTAGAACAGCTTACTACGTTTTATCTCAAGCGTAGACTGGACATGACTCGTCCCGGCCCAACAATTTGGGTAGCGGACCGTGACATGTTTTAAGTGGTGGCCCATGTAGGTCGTGACTAAATTGTTTGGTTATGTCACTGTACCAAGCATTCCTACAATTAGGAACTTAAGATAACTAGATAACACTAGGAATAACATTTAGAACACCTAGAGGATTACTAGGATTGCAACATAGGAAACTCATCGCGGCATATGCTCGTTATTTCAAGTTAGACTTTCTTGTTGTTTATGATTGTTTACTTTAAAGAGTTCTTATAAGTTCTTTCATTTATTAGATGGTGCTCACACGCTCGTCCCAGTATGCCATATCTGAAAATGGCACACTTTCTATCCAGCCGATTGACCAGTTGACCGATGTACCTCCACCTCCACCTACCATACTCATCCACTCTACAAATCTACCAACCCAGATATCTCCACCACCTATTAGTATACCTACCCAGGCTTCCGTCAGTCTCGACGAGAACCAACTGCTCACTCTGATCCAGGGGTTCCTAACGACCCATCAGGAGTAGACCACCTTACTCCGTCGGGGCATGAAGCTTTCTGAGGAGCATACCATGGTCCCACCACTGGTAGAGCCACGACAGAGAGCAGGGAACATCAAGGACTTCATGGGCTTGAACCCCAGGGAGTTCATGGGGACTGAAGGTATCATAGTAGCAGATGACTGGCTAGACTCGGTGGAGAGGAAGCTCCTCGGAGCTAGGTTGCCGGGTGACCTTCAGGTCGAGGCAGCAGGATTTCTGCTGACAGACTTGGCAGGAGTTTGGTTCAGGAATGAGCCACTATTCGCAAGAGGGAGGGCCACATGGGATCAGTTCAAGATCCAGTTCAAGAAGAAATTCTTCTTGACCTCCGCTAGGGTAGCCATGGGGCTACAATTCCAGAACATCCAGCAGGGGAACCGTTCTGTTGACGAGTATGCAGCAGAGTTTAGTCGTTTGAGTCGTTTCGCTCCTAGTCTAGTTGTAGACCCAGAGGAGATGACGCGTAGGTTTTGCTATGGTCTAGGTCCAGACATTGGCATTCTCCTAGTGGCGAACGGGACGACTGACTACTAACAGAGCCTGGAGTTGGCCCGGAGTATAGAGGAACGTCTTCTGTCTTGCAAGAGGCCGAATTTCGTACATCACGAGGGACCTTCCAAGCGCCAGGCTTTCCAGTCGAGAGCACCGATGCCGTACCAACAGACATATCGTCCTTCCACACCACATCACCCAACCCCACCAGTTAGAGCCCCGGGACCACGGCAGCAGAAGGGAGCTGTGTGTTCATTCTGTAGTTGTCACGACCAGCACCCACTGTGAGGGTACGAGAGCGTAACAACGCCTAGCCTACGCCACAGTGTCGGCGGTAGAACGCTGTTCTAGGTCATGAACTATAACTAACATAATATGAATGCTCTCCGTAAGGAGGCCAACACAGAGGTACAACTCAATCACAATCTAGAGATAGAATATGGCACGAAAAAATAGATAAGAGAATCCTCAACCTGGGTACAACAGAAATAAAATTCAAGTCTCAACATCTCTACAATATACAAACTCTGAATCAAGAACAACAACTAAATATATAAAGAAAAACAGTCTAATCGATCTATACTAAGCAAGGTATCGTCCTCAGCAGCTGCCTGAACCTCCCCTGGGATCCAGGTCGCGAGTGTCAACTAGGCAAACTCCAAGTAAGGGTGCAGGGTGCCTCATCATCCTCTGTAAAATTTTCAACAGGTCCAGTCAGGACGGGAGCGAGCACAAAACAGCTCACGCAGTTCATATCATGTTAGGAAATATAAAGCATGCAATAGAGTAAGGTACATGAAACGCTGTAAGAAGAATATATAAGAAAAGCAGTATAGATTTGATAACAGGAAATATCTAAATATGATAAGTAAGAACTGTAAGCCTACTGTGATTTAGAGTACAATATGGTTATGTAAACAGTCTAGGAAAATGCAATGGTAACTCCGTTGTACGTGGGTGTACAATAGACATATACAATAGTTATACAATATTGTACAATAGGATTTGAGTACATAAACAATTCTACTCCCCCTCCCCAAATCAATACACAAGGATCTACTCCAGTTACGTTATCTTGCACAATAGTGTACAATGTTATACAATAGATGTACAATATTATACAATAGATGTACAATGTTATACAATGGATGTACAATGTTATATAATAGTTGTACAATGGTCTATCCCTTGGACTCATGTGATACTGAGAGTACAATATGCACAATGAGTATACAAGGATATGGGTATTCAATAAATACAATATGAAAGTGAAACGCACATCACAATATGTATTTATTGAATACAAGGAGATAACATCTCAGAAGAAGATCCGTATAGTACCAATCCGTGATAATGATCGTGTCAGCATCAAGTACAGTAATCTAGAGCAAGAATATAAATCCAGACAAGTATAAAACGGTCAGAGAATGTACTCGCCTCGTATCTGAATGTCTGAAGTAAATGTACTATCCGAGATGAGGTACCTGACTCCTAGTTAGAGCAACACAAGTCAAGATGTACACAAGAAATGATAAATATAATCTACAATGCATCTGCATGCTGTCTAGGTCAAACTAGACTAAAGTTAACACTTGGTCAACTCCAATCAACTAGACTAGTCAACTAGGTCAACTTCTAGCCCAACAAGTCTAATAAGTCTCACTAGGCCTAACCAAGCCTAGTCTAGCAATCACACACCAATCACAAGGCTATACAAGCCAAACACAAGCCATCACATTCAATATTATACATAAGAGAAAGGAAGCTAACATGTAAAGCTATGTGTGTGTGTGAACATGGAGGTATACATGAAAAGAGGATTCAACACTAGGCCCTATGTCACATATATGTATATATAACTATAGGAAAACTCTATTTACCACATTAACACATTTAGCCATGTATAGTATATATATATATAGAGAGATAGAGAAGAGCATGTGTATGTGTTCATGGGTGTATGTGTGTGTGTCATGAAAGTGCACAAGAACATGTGTGTGTTATCATGGAATGAGTGTTAGGCAATATGTGAGTGAGAGTGTCAATGAGTGAGGGTGTGAGGGTTATATAGTGTAGTGTGCATTGTGTGTGGAGTGATAGTGAGGCATGATAGTTGTGTAGCAAAGTATCAATAGGAAGTTAACATTCACATATATGAGTTCTCATGTATCTCTTATTTAGTGAAACAAAACTAAATTTCAGTTTTATTCCTAACAAGGCTACATATATTACATTATATGCATATACACTACAATCATATGTGTACCCTTAGGGAAAAATGGAAAATATAGAGAGAGTGTGAGTGTGAGTGTGTGTAGAGGGAGAGGGACATGAATGAGTGTGTTTCTAAGTGTCAGGAGAGACAAAATGTGTGTGTGGATAAACATTTGTGTGTGTGAGTACATGGGAGTGTCACATGGAAATATTTGTGATATAACATGGGGGTGCAAATGGACTGGTAAGTGACAGCCCATAGGCAGGTTAGGGGGTAGTTTAGTGGCTTGGTTTAAGGCTGGGTTTAAGGGCTAACAAGGCTAGTATGTAGGGTGAAATGGGACTGAACTTGGGGCTGCCAATGGGGTGTTTCATGGGCTGATTAGGATAGGTTACTAGGCTGATTTATGGAGTAGTTATGGGCATACAAGGGGCTGAATTAGGCCAGTATTTACACAGGTTATTGGACAGCCCTAGTGCTGGATTTAAGGGACTGAACAGGAGACAGTCAAGGTTGGTGTCACATGTGTGCCAAAACAATTTACATGAAGTCCCCATACCAACTAACATTTAAACTCAAGAAATCAATGCAATGCATTCAGTTTTCATTGAATCAAAACTCAGGAATACACACTCTATTTTGGAAAATCAAAACAAAACAGTTTAACAGTTCCCAAAATCAAACTTAGATTTAAAACATTGAATCAAAGCAGTTCAACAATTCATTTTAACACATACATACCATGTAAACAGTTTCCAATTTCCATTCCACATTTATGAATCACACAACCACCAAATCAGTCGCAAAACACATCAAAATCGACACACACCTAGCTAACATATAGGTGAACCCATACATGGCCCTAAACTACACTAATTTACAGTATAGAATGGTTAAAATGACTGACAAAATCGAATTCATAAACCTGGAATCAAAACAGGAAATAACTGACACTCAGTAAATCAGTAAATAGGGAAAAAAATGAGAATGAATAATAAAATTCGAGCTAAAATCCTAAAACAGGGGTTGGTAAAGTTAAAGAACAATGTGTACGTGTCATGTGATGTGTTTGTGTCCACCAAAGTGGACACAAACGTGTCCAATCAAAATGAGATACAAAACAGTACAAAATATGTCGGTTCAGTGCACTGCATCGTGCACGTGTGCACGCGTGTCGTGCACACGACACAGTACGAACTAGGACACGTGGTTGTGCCCACACCTAGGTTAGGTCTAGGTGCACGTGTCCATAGGCCTGTATCGAGTCCAAAGTGTCGCGTGTCCGAATGTCAGTGGCTAAAAGTCATAGTGCACAGAACAGTGTAAGGACAGTGCACGATCGATTTCTCCCTAACCAGTGCACGAGATTCGATGGAATTTTGGGGGCATGATGTCAGTGCATGCCCCCTCGAGTCCACAAAATTTTGTGTTGAAACATGGCGTGTCGTGTCCTGCACAGCCTCCGAACAGCAGGGCACGCGCACAGCCCCGCGCGCACGCACCCGCGTGTTCACATGTCGAATCTGACACGATACGACACAGGGACACCCTCAGTCGTGAAGAATCGTGTAAGCGACAACAAATACTAATTTCCTATTCAAAAAGATTCCCAAAATTTATACGAAATGCCCATTGGGGCATTTCATCAAACAACTAAGATTAAACACTGATACGTGTCCAGTTTGGACACGAAAGGACACGAAAACTTGGAGATTCCTATTCCTACAGTTAGGCTAGGTATAGGGCTCCTTAATGATGCAAAAATAACAGAGTTCTATGGTGAGGAAATGAAATTACCTATGAGTATCAAAAGCTCCAAAAAGCTCCACAAAGAGGTGCTCCTCTTGATGGCCAAATTCCTCCAATGAGCTCCAAAGCTAAGGACACTTGGTACCAACAGAAAGTAGAGGAAATTTAGGACTCAATGCAATTTGTTTGGATTAAAAAGGAGGAGAAATAAATTTTCTAGAGATTTTTGAACATGGAGACTCACCTCTTTCTTCTTTTGAAATAAATTTCTGAAGAAGAGGCTAGCCCTAGATTTTAGGAGAGATTATATAGTGGAGGAATCCCTAGGTTGGCTGGACAAAAAAATGTTAGGGCTAGGGTTTGGGCACTTGACTAATGGGCTTTGGGCTTAGTCATAAATCAATGACTTAGAAATCACAAGTCATGACTTGTGGTCAAAACCCTTCTATTCAAGTCTCAATATTCCTAATTGGTTCCCTAACTAGAGTATGGTTAATTTAACTTAACCTAGGATCCCACATCTAGTCAAGTCCAACTTAACTAGGATTAGGTCACAAAGTCAAAGCTAGTCAAAGTCAAAGTCAACCTAGTCAACCCTTATTCAAACAATTCCAAAATAATTTCTAAAAATTCTCATAAATTCAAATAAATTCTAATAAATTTAAATTACCCCAAAAATGTCAAAAATACCCTAATCACATGGCTAGGCTCTAGGGTAGGCAGTCTTTACTGTTCACTAGCACAACACCAAAATCACAAGTCATGAATTTAAATAGTTTAAAAATAATTAAAAATCACTAAAAATCATAATATGTAATAAATATCATTAAATAATAATTATAATTACAAAATTTTAAAATTACCCTCTTCTGGAAAACTGGGTGTTACAGTAGTAAGTCAGGCCATGATGCTTCCGTCTGCAGGAAGAGGTTGGGGCAGTATTTAGCTTGTGGGTCTACCACCCATCAGCTTCGGGACTGCCCAGTAGCGAGGGTACCAGGTGTCGGACCACCATCTAGAGGACCGTCGCTTCCGACGCAGCAGCAGAGGTTCGGGCAACATCTGCAGCAGCAGAAGGGAACCCAAAGAAAGGCTTATAGTCTGGCTCTTGAGGCGGAGCCGAAGCAGGTTTCGGTAGATTATTTGGCTGATATCATCACAGGTCATGTTTATTTGCATACTTTTCTAGCTCTATGCTTGTTTGATTCTGGTGCATCGTATAGCTTCCTGTCATTAGAGTTTTTGCATAAACACCACTTAGTAGCTACATCTACCGAGGAGATGAGTACAGTAATGATGGAAGACGGACCAGTACCCATTAGGGCTATCTATAGATACTATATTACTATAGCTGAGAGAGAGTTTGGGGGACGATTCTTCGTGATGCCACTTCCCGGGTATGATATCATATTAGGAATGGATTGGCTTAGCTATGCTCACGCAGCTATAGACTGTCATGAGGGTAGTATTCTGTTCAGTCTCCCAGGCACGACACCATTCAGTGTCAGGAGGACAGGGCCGGAGATCAGCCTAGAGCCGAACTGTTGTGCGACAGTTGGGGAGTTAGCACCACCACACCCTATCATTAGGGAGTTTATGGATGTATTCCCAGAGGATCTTCCAGGACTTCTGCCTAACAGATATGTGGAGTTCACTATAGATTTAGTGTCGGGTTCATCACCAGTATCCCGGGCTTGCTATAGAGTGAACCCCAAGGAGGTCGTGGAGATGAAGGAGCAGATCGATGACCTGTTGAAAAAGGGTTTTATTCGATCTAGTGCTTCTCCATGGGGAGCGCCAGTGCTCTTTGTACCGAAGAAGGATGGTACAGTCTGGTTGTGTATTGACTTCCGGGCGTTAAATACTATCACCATTAAGAACAAATATCCTCTGCCCAGGATAGATGATTTGTTCGACCAGTTAAGTGGAAAGAAGGTATTTTTCAGGATAGATTTGAGATCCGATTACCACCAGGTGAAAGTCAGGGCTGAAGACATCCAGAAGACGACGTTCAATACGAAGTACGAGCAGTACGAGTTTTTAGTGATGCTATTTGGTCTCGCAAATGTGCCAGCTGTCTTTATAAACTTGATGAATAAGACATTTCACCAGTATCTGGATAAGTTCATCGTGGTATTTATCGACGACATCATGATACACTCAAAGACGCCGGAGGAGCACGCAGAGCACTTACGGACAGTTTTGGGGATTCTGAGGCAGGAGAGGTTGTATGCCAAATTGTCGAAGTGCGAGTTCTTTTTAGATTGAATGGAGTTTCTCGGTCATATGGTTACTGGACAGGGGATCACAGTGGATCCCAGGAAGGTTGCTGCCGTCGAGACATGGAAGGCTCCGACATCGGTTTCAGAGATCAGGAGTTTCTTGGGTTTAGCAGGATATTATAGAAAGTTCGTCCAGGACTTTGCTAGGATAGTTGAACCCATGACGAAGCTGACACGGAAGGACGTAGAGTACATCTGGTTAGAGGACTGCCAGGCATCATTTGAGGAGCTGAAGAGGAGGCTGACGACCGCTCTAGTTCTGACATTACCTTTAGGATCTGGAGGTTTCACCATTTACTATGATACTTTGGGAAAGGGGCTGGGATGTATCCTACAACAGCATGGGAAAGTGATTGCTTATACATATAGTTAATTACGGACTCATGAACGGAACTATCCTACCTACGACCTAGAGTTAGCTACGGTGATCTTTGCACTCAAGTTATGGAAACACTACTTATACGGAGAGCGAGTGGAAATCTTTACTGACCATAAGAGCTTGAAGTATGTATTCACACAGAAAGAGCTGAACATGAGGCAAAGACGATGGTTGGAGTTGATAAAGGACTTCGACATCGATTTACAGTATCATCCTGAAAAGGCAAATGTAGTGGCGGATGCGCTGAGCAGGCATCCGATGGCATGGTATCTGATAATAGATCGACATTTGTGGAAAGATCTGGAGAAGCTCGGTATTGAGATGATTCAGCCAGGATCAGTGATACAGATAATGGCGCTAGACATTCAGTCAGGTTTGATGGAGCAGATCAAGAAGACACAGTCTACAGATGAGAGCCTCCGCAGACTCCGAGTCCAGGCTTTAGCTGGATTGCTGGATGACTTCACCATAGCAGAGGATGGATCCTTGAGGCATGGTAGCCGGTTATGCATGTCGAAGGGAGAGTTGATAGAGGCAGTCTTGTAGAAGGCGCACCGATCATGATATTCTATTTACCTGGTGCCAACAAGATGTACCGTGACTTACGGGAACATCTTTGGTGGCACAGGATGAAGAGAGATGTATCACGCTTCATCTCGAGATACCTAGTTTGTCAGCAGGTCAAGACGGAGCGTCAGAGGCCAGCTGGTCTATTACAGCCATTACCCATTTCTGAGTGGAAGTGGGAGCATATTACGATGGACTTCGTCTCAGGGCTTCCTCGTTCCCAAGGAGGGAAGGATGCCATATGGGTCATCGTAGACAGGCTGACGAAGTGTGCTCACTTCATACCCTTTAAGATGGAGCTCTCCACCGAGAAGTTGGCGGAGCTATACATGCAGCAGATAGTTCGCTTGTACGGAGTACCGGTGAGCATCGTATCGGACCGAGACAGCATATTCACATCCCATTACTGGAGGAGCTTGCAGGTGGAGTTGGGCAGTCGGCTCAAGTTTAATACAACGTACCACCCACAGACCGATGGACAGTCTGAGAGGACGATTCAGATGCTAGATGACATGCTGAGGACTTGTTGCTAGATTTTGGCGGATCATGGGAGAGCCATATGCACTTGGTAGAGTTTTCATACAACAACAGCTACCAAGTCAGCATCGGTATGTCTTCCTTC
>JANAVB010014348.1:65000-83808 GCA_029216955.1 Iris pallida
CGGCATATGCTCGTTATTTCAAGTTAGACTTTCTTGTTGTTTATGATTGTTTACTTTAAAGAGTTCTTATAAGTTCTTTCATTTGTTAGATTGTGCTCACACGCTCGTCCCAGTATGCCACACCTGAAAATGGCATACTTCCTATCCAGCCGGTTGACCAGTTGACCGATGTACCTCCACCTCTACCTACTATACTCCTCCACTCTACAAATCTACCAACCCAGATGCCTCCACCACCTATTAGTATACCTACCCTGGCTTCCGTCACTCTCGACGAGAACCAACTGCTCACTCTGATCCAGGGGTTCCTAACGACCCATCAGGAGTAGACCACCTTACTCCGCCGGAGCATGAAGCTTTCTGAGGAGCATACCATGGTCCCACCACTGGTAGAGCCACGACAGAGAGCAGGGAACATCAAGGACTTCATGGGCTTGTGTAGGCCTCAAAAATATAGTCACGCTGAGTTAATACAGCCTATCAAGAAAATGACTAAAAGACACACTGAGTTCTATCAAATCATTTCTTCAAAAGTACGCAAAGTTCAAAATAGTACTCAAAGACAGCTCACCATTTGTCAGATTGTAATTATGACTGACAACACGACAGTCAATAAACGTCTCCTCGTATGCCACGTATGCACGGGATTCAAGAGATCTCAGCCGACTATTGCGTGATTTTTGAAATCTTCTTCAACAAGATTCGGTCTTCATCAAGTTGGCGTGCCAAAAAAGGGCTTATTATCATTTAATGTGACTGACAAAGCAATCAATGTCAGAGATTTTGTGTCAGTCGAGGCACGTCGAATCAAGACAGCTGGCCTTCTGACTCAAGTCTGTGTGCATTTTGAACTTCAGTGTTTCTGCCTCAAGTTTGCATGTATTCTGAGCCTTCTGCCTCAAGTTTGCGTGTATTCTGAGCCCTCTGCCTCAAGTTTGCGTATATTTTGAGCCTAAGTGTTTCTGCTGTAAGTCAGCGTGGATTTTTTATCTCAACAGGGATTTCATGCTCAACCAGTTAGCAGATTATCATCTCAAATTATCAAATTGGAGTATGTGGCAGACATGCCACGGATCTCTCGTATGCGTGCCCCAGTAACTTGCACACGACTCATGCATGATTGTCATGTGTCCAACAGTTATGGGCCACGTCCAGTAACTGCTCATCAACCTTGCATACGATTGAGTCCTGCGTGATTATCAACTATGCATAGGTTATGAAGACAGTTATTTTTTACTCTATAAATAGAGTTATTTTTTCATTCATTGTACAGATATACAGAATATCTAAATTGTTGTCGAATTCTTGAGAGCTTTCTTCTTCGTATCATCCAAGGGATAAAGCGATCGTCTTCTAGATCGGATTCCTACAGTTGTATTTTCCCAGAATCAAAATAAATAAAGTAAATTTATTTATGAAAAACAAATTGGCGACTCTGCTGGGGAATCCCATCTCCTCTTCTGAGATGGCCACAACTCAATGCGACGCTTCGTCGGTCGGATCGACGAAGAAGGTGATATCGATTCAGTTCAATCAACTCGCCTATGAAGAAATGCAGCGGGCTAAGGGTGGCAAACACACTTCAGCCTCTATCACTACCGCCAAATCAAAGGGACGATCTGTCTACGTCTCTAAGAATCTGTTGGCAACCAAAGATGGTAAAGTTTCTGCCACAGTATCCATTACTAACACTGGCAAGAACTCCACTGCAGGCACGCATACTCCTGTATGCTCGAAGATGACAGCATCCAAAAGATACGCTAACAGTGATGGATCTTTAGCCAAATCTGTTTCTGTAGTCACACAGTCAAAAAGTCACGCTGACAGCACTGGCTCTTTAGCCAAACCTGTTCTAGCGTGCATTTCCAAACCCAAAAATCATGCTAACAGCACTGGTTCTTTAACCAAGCCTGTCTCAGCGTGTATTCCGCACGCATCATCCACCAAGTCAGCTCTCCCTAACTCAGCATGCGTACCGAAATCTGACTTTTTAGCCAAGACTTCATATGCTAACAGTAATGGCTCCTTAGCCAAATTGTCACCAGCATATTCTAAGAAGAATAACTCTTTAGCTATTTCTTCCTCCTTGCCAAGTTCTGCTAGAACTGGGGGTAGTCTTGCTATGGCTCCTCCACAAATGGCTCACAAAGTCCCTTCGAATAGGAACAAACTCTTTAGTTGTTTCTTCTGCTCCTGTAGTGTTTACTTCAGGAACAGCTTTGGCTGACAGTTTTGTTAGTCAAAGAAAAGGAAATAGTCTTTTGACTACTCTTCCTTCTAGACATTTATGTCTCAAAACTTGAACAAGGCTAAAATGAAACATTTCTTAATGTCTTCTTCTACGACTTCTTCAAATTGGGCACAGAATTTGTCTCTACAAAATGGTTTGTTACCAACTCCTACTCAAGGGGATGGTTCAACTCTTCCTTCTCTACAAATATCCTGATCAATGGAAGAAAAACTTCAAGTATCAAAGACCAATGTTTTACCTCCAATAGATCTAAAAACGAAACTTAATTAATCCCGTTTGGGAAGCACTTCTGGTGCTAAGAAACCATACCAATCAGGAACAAAAGTAAGAGATCCGGATGCAGAATATGCCAAAAATTATATTGCTCAGATTAATCACTCTTTGTATAATCAAGAGCCGGCAAAATCCAAGAACAAGAAATACGTTCCTAAAAATGCACAAAGATTGTTCTCAAATATACCTCAATCTTCACATACAGATTTGTGAGAACATCTTCAACAAAAGAGGAGGAATAATTCTCTGTCAATGGATCATGACCATACTGATCATGATTGTGACTTCCAACCTAGGGTCATAATTCAATGCAGATGTCAAACTAAACGACAGTCTGTCTTTAATCGGATCCAGTGTGAACCTATGTCTGATGAAGATGAACCTCTTTTCGCCTCTATCAACATGGCCTCTCGGGATACTGGGGGTAGAACTGATAATCAAGATGGGGTATATAGAGGCACCAGATCAAGAGTCCTGGCTTCTAATCAAAGAACTTCGATTTCTGAAGACTATTCTGAATTCCTTGGAGAATCTAACTTCCCACCTCTTTCTACTGGGGGTAGTTCTCCTACAACTGATTTTGATACACAAAGCAATGATTCAGAATAAACAGTATCATCAACAATCCTTCGTATAGTCATAACTTATATGGTGGATGGGAATACTGAATTAAACAATGAACCTTCTTCTTCGATGACTCCCCAAGACCAAAGAATTGCTTCTTTGGAACAATAAATGAAATCTATGGCTGATACTATGAAGTCAATGTATGAACTTATGGCAACCCAGCTGCAAAATCAACGGACTGTACCTGACGCCATACCAATTGACACTGGTGTAGTCCAGTGCATGTTCCTCCAGCAGTACAATCCATATCCCTGGGCAAGCTCAACCAATTCCTAGCCATTCGGGAGCTGGGGGTAGCGCTTATAATGCTGTCCCTCCTCCTAACTATTCTCTACAAGCTACAACTCCACAATCTTCCGGAGTCGTTACTGAAGAATTGAGGAATCTCCGAACCCAATTTGAGGCATTCAAACAGAAAGACGGTTTACAAAGGTTAGGTATCAAGCAACCTTATCCAATAGAATGGAAGCAAGTATCATATCCTCCTAAATACAAGCCTCCTACTATCTCATTCTTTGATGGGACCACCTCCCCAAGTCAGTTCATCAATCACTTTGAAGTGATGACTGATCAGTTGCAACCGAGCGACGCCCTCCTTACTCGGGTGTTTGTCGGATGTCTCAAGGGAACGCTTATGAATGGTATAGAAGTCTCCCTGATGGGTGTATTACCTCATTTGCCGGCTTCAAACAAATGTTTCTTGAACGGTTCTATGAAGGGCTCAATGACATGACTATGTCTGCTCTTATAAGAATCAAACAGAAAAATAATGAAAGCACTGAAAGCTTCATTGAAAGATTTAGAAGAGAAGCTTTAAAAATGCCTCTCGGAACTCCCGATGCCGTCACTATCGACACTTGCAAGTCGAATCTCTTACCAATCATCAGCATGTGGAGGATCCACTCAATTCCAAGATTGGCCTTCCTTCATCGTCAGTGCCAAAGCTGCCGAAGTCAGTGCCGAGACTTTCAAAGGTCTGGGGGTACACATGACTCCCAATGAATCAAGTCAAAATACTAGCAATAGTACGCGACCTAACAATCGTAAAGGAAAAGAGACTCTCGAAGTCAATCTCCAGAGCAAAAATCAAGAGGTAATATCTGCCCAAGCTACCCCAGCTCCAACAAATCAACAACCAAGAGCACCTCGCCCCAAAGAAGAATACTCTTTTGACGACGATGACGTCCTTGGTATCTTTGAATGTCTACTTAAAGGTAATAAAATACAATTACCTGACATCAAGAAACCCGATGAAGCTGGTAAGACAGATCATCCTAAATACTGTCCGTACCATAGAATGTTGGGTCACACAGCTCGTACATGTTTTGTACTGAAAGGAAAAATCCAGGAAATGATCAAATCTGGAGCTGTCACTCTCACTCCGAAAGAAAAGACCGTCACCTCCAACGTTGTCTCTATGCAATTCGGAGATTTTCCTCCTCAACTCCTTGAAAGCGGGATCGTTCCTATTCCCAAGGCAACTCTTGAAATCGTGAATATTCCCCCCCACAGTCTGAAGGATTAGTACCGATCACTATTGAAACAGGAGAAATCATATGGATTCATCCCGATCTAGTGGCAGATTTTGAATCTCCTCCCCTTCAAAAGACTACTTCCCTAAAATCTAAGAAGGCCGAAAAAACTAAGTCATGTCATATGACTTCTTTCGGATCTACTTCCGACACAGAACCAAAAGATAAAGTAGAAGCACTTGCTGGTGCTACTAGAACAGGAAACATTATCTAAAGGATTATTCCAAGAGTCCTGAAGATACTCCTGATATCTCTCCAGCTGACAAAGATACTCCTGATGTTCCTCGTGAGGAAGAATCATCCACTGCACCTGTTCCTTCAACTACACCGGTTGTACCTATTCCTTCCGAGCCCAAGCACTTGAGAAAGGCAAACAACAAGCTCGCTTCGATAAACCAATCAGGAAGTCCCCTCCCCTTGGACTTCAGAAGCCTTATAACTTTGACATTTTAGCTCAACTCGCTAGTACTCCAGCTAGAATGTCCCTCTTTGAACTTCTACGTCTTTCTAAAGAGACTCGGGAGACATAAGTGAGGCACTTCTTCAGGCTGACTCTTGTCTCGCACAATTAAAGAAGCCAGATGAAGAACCTGTTACTTGCTTACATTGCAATAGTGTATTGGAGATCATCCCGAATATACCTTTACACAAGATGACATGTTATTGGAGGATAATCGACATGATCGCCTCTCTACTACGGTTATATCGATACGATGAAGATAGATCGTATTCTTATTGATCCAGGGTATGCTTTAAGCATAATGCCAAAGAGTCTGCTGGATGAATTAAAAATCCCTCTTCACAAACTTTCCAAGACGGTTTACTATATTGGGATTCAATCAAAGCCGAAGCGAGCCGTTGGGAAAGATTCATCTGAAACTTCAAATAGGCGATTTCAGATCCAAAGTCACTTTCTATGTGATCGAGATCGTGGGATCTTATAATCTTCTCATGGGAAGACCCTTCCTTCATGAAAATAATGTGGTGCCTTCTACTCTTCATCAGTGTTTCAAATACATTGACAGCGATGGAAAGGTTAAAAAGGAAGTTGCCGATATAAATCCTTTCCGTGGGGTTGAAGCTTATTTCAGTGATTCCCGGATGCTAAATTGCTGTCGAATTCTTGAGAGCTTTTCTTCTTCGCATCGTCCAAGGATAAAGCGATCGTCTTCTAGATCGCATTCCTACAGTTGTTTTTCCCAGAATCAAAATAAATAAAGTGAATTTATTTATGGAAAACAGCTTGAACCCCAGGGAGTTCACGGGGACTGAAGGTATCATAGTAGCAGATGACTGGCTAGACTCGGTGGAGAGGAAGCTCCTCGGAGCTAGGTTGCCGGGTGACCTTCAGGTCAAGGCAGTAGGATTTCTGCTGACAGATTGGCAGGAGTTTGGTTCAGGAATGAGCCACTATTCGCGAGAGGGAGGGCCACATGGGATCACTTCAAGATCCAGTTCAAGAAGAAATTCTTCTCGACCACCGCTAGGGTAGCCATGGGGCTACAATTCCAGAACATCCAGCAGGGGAACCGTTCTGTTGACGAGTATGCAGCAGAGTTTAGTCGTTTGAGTCGTTTCGCTCCTAGTCTAGTTGTAGACCCAGAGGAGATGACGCATAGGTTTTGATATGGTCTAGTTCTAGACATTGGCATTCTCCTAGTGGCGAACGGGACGACTGACTACTACAGAGCCTGGAGTTGGGGAGTATAGAGGAGCGTCTTCTGTCTTACAAGAGGCCGGATTCCGTACATCACGAGGGACCTTCCAAGCGCCAGGCTTTCCAGTCGAGAGCACCGATGCCGCACCAGCAGACATCGTCCTTCCACACTACATCACCCAACCCCACCAGTTAGAGACCCGGGATCACGGCAGCAGAAGGGAGCTGTGTGTTCATTCTGTAGTTGTCACGACCCGCACCCACTGTGAGGGTACGAGAGCGTAACAATGCCCAGCCTACGCCACAGTGTCGGCAGTAGAACGCTGTTCTAGGTCATAAACTATAACTAACATAATATGAATACTCTCCGTAAGGAGGCCAACACAGAGGTACAACCAATCACATCTAGAGATAGAATATGGCAAAAAAAATAGATAAGAGAATCCTCAACCAAGGTACAATAGAAATAAATTCAAGTCTCAATATCTCTACAATATACAAACTCTGAATCAAGAACAACAACTAAACAAAGGAAAACAGTCTAAACGATCTATACTAAGCAAGGTATCGTCCTCAGCAGCTGCCTGAACTCCCTTGGGATCCAGGTCGCGAGTGTCAACTAGGCAAACTCCAAGTAAGGGTGCATGGTGCCTCATCATCCTCTGTAAAATTTTTAACAGGTCCAGTCAGGACGGGAGCGAGCACAAAATATCTCACGCAGTTCATATCATGTTAGGAAATATAAAGCATGCAATAGAGTAAGGTACATGAAACGCTGTAAGAAGAATGTAAGAAAAACAGTAGAGATTTGATTACAGGAAATATCTAAATATGATAAGTAAGAACTGTAAGCCTACTGTGATTTAGAGTACAATATGGTTATGTAAACGGTCTAGAAAAATGCAATGGTAACTCCGTTGTACGTGGGTGTACAATAGACATATACAATAGTTATACAATATTGTATAATAGGATTTGAGTACATAACCAATTCTACTCCCCCTCCCCAAATCAATACATAAGGATCTACTCCGGTTACGTTATCTTGCACAATAGTGTACAATGTTATACAATAGATGTACAATATTATACAATAGATATACAATATTATACAATGGATGTACAATGTTATACAATAGTTGTACAATGGTCTATCCCCAGGACTCATGTGATACTGAGAGTATAATATGCACAATGAGTATACAAGGATATGGGTATTCAATAAATAAAATATGAAAGTGAAACGCACAACACAATATGTATTTATTGAATACAAGGAGATAACATCTCAGAAGAAGATCCGTATAGTACCAATCTGTGATAATGATCGTGTCATCATCAAGTACAGTAATCTAGAGCAAGAATATAAATCCAGACAAGTATGAAACAGTCAGAGAATGTACTTCCTCGTATCTGAATGTCTGAAGTAAATGTACTGTCCGAGATGAGGTACCTGACTCTTAGTTAGAGCAACACAAGTCAAGATGTACACAGAGAATGATAAATATAATCTACAATGCATCTGCATGCTGTCTAGGTCAAACTAGACTAAAGTCAACACTTGGTCAACTCCAGTCAACTAGACTAGTCAACTAGGTCAACTAGGTCAAATCCTAGCCCAACAAGTCTAATAAGTCTCACTAGGCCTAACCAAGCCTAGTCTAGCAATCACACACCAATCACAAGGCTATACAAGCCAAACACAAGCCATCACATTCAATATATCATAAGAGAAAGGAAGCTAACATGTAAAGCTATGTGTGTGTGAACATGGAGGTATACATGAAAAGAGGATTCAACGCTAGGCCCTATATCACATATATGTATATAACTATAGGAAAACACTATTTACCACATTAACACATTTAGCCATGTATAGTATATATATATATAGAGAGAGAGAGAGAGAGAGAGAGAGAGAGAGAGAGAGAGATAGAGAAGAGCATGTATTGTGTTCATGGGTGTGTGTGTGTCATAAAAGTGCACAAGAACATGTGTGTGTTATCATGGAATGAGTGTTAGGCAATGTGTGAGTGAGAGTGTCAATGAGTGAGGGTGTGAGGGTTATATAGTGTAGTGTGCATTGTGTGTGGAGTGATAGTGAGGCATGACAGTTGTGTAGCAAAGTGTCAATAGGAAGTTAACATTCACATATATGAGTTCTCATGTATCTCTTATTTAGTGAAACAAAACTAAATTCCAGTTTATTCCTAACAAGGCTACATATATTACATTATATGCATATACACTACAATCATATGTGTACCCTTAGGAAAAATGGAAAATATAGAAAGAGTGTGAGTGTGAGTGTGTGTAGAGGGAGAGGGACATAAATGAGTGTGTTTCTAAGTGTCAGGAGAGACAAAGTGTGTGTGGATAAACATTTGTGTGTGTGAGTACATGGGAGTGTCACATGGAAATATTTGTGATATAACATGGGGGTGCAAATGGACTGGTAAGTGACAGCCCATAGGCAGGTTGGGGGTAGTTTAGTGGCTTGGTTTAAGGCTGGGTTTAAGGGCTAACAAGGCTAGTATGTAGGGTGAAATGGGACTGAAATTGGGGCTGCCAATGGGGTGTTTCATGGGCTGATTATGATAGGTTACTAGGCTGATTTATGGAGTGGTTATGGGCATACAAGGGGCTGAATTAGGACAGTATTTACACAGGTTATTGGACAGCCCTAGTGCTGGATTTAAGGGACTGAACAGGAGACAGTCAAGGTTGGTGTCACATGTGTGCCAAAACAATTTACATGAAGTCCCCATACCAACTAACATTTAAACTCAAGAAATCAATGCAATGCATTCAGTTTTCATTGAATCAAAACTCAGGAATACACTCTATTTTGGAAAATCAAAACAAAACAGTTTAACAGTTCCCAAAATCAAACTTAGATTTAAAATATTGAATCAAAGCAGTTCAACAATTCATTTTAACACATACATACCATGTAAACAGTTCCCAATTTCCATTCCAGATTTTGAATCACACAACCACCAAATCAGCCCCAAAACACATCAAAATCGACACACACCTAGCTAACATATAGGTGAACCCATACATGGCCCTAAACCACACTAATTTACAGTATAGAATGGTTAAAATGACTGACAAAATCGAATTCATAAACCTGGAATCAAAACAGGAAATAACTGACACTCAGTAAATCAGTAAATAGGGGAAAAAATAAGAATGAACAATAAAATTCGAGCTAAAATCCCAAAACAGGGGTTGGTAAAGTTAAAGAACAATGTGTACGTGTCATGTGATGTGTTTGTGTCCACAAAGTGGACACAAACGTGTAATCAAAATGAGATACAAAACAGTACAAAAAGGTCGGTTCAGTGCACTGTATCGTGCACGTGTGCACACGTGTTGCACACGACACAGCACAACTAGGACACGTGGTTGTGCCCACACCTAGGTTAGGTCTAGGTGCACGTGTCCATAGGCCTGTATCGAGTCCAAAGTGTCGCGTGTCCGAATTATGAAGCCGTGTCAGTGGCTAAAAGTCATAGTGCACAGAACAGTGTAAGGACAGTGCACGATCGATTTCTCCCTAACCAGTGCACGAGATTCGATGGAATTTTGGGGGCATGATGTCAGTGCATGCCCTCTCGAGTCCACAAAATTTTGTGTCGAAACATGGCGTGTCGTGTCCTGTACAGCCCCCGAACAGCAGGGCACGCGCACAGCACCGCCCGCGCGCGCACCCGCGTGTGCACGTGTCGAATCTGACACGATGCGACAGGGACACCCTCAGTCATGAAGAATCATGTAAGCGACAACAAATACTAATTTCCTATTCAAAAGATTCCCAAAATTCATACGAAATGCCCATTGGGGCATTTCATCAAACACCTAAAATTAAACACTGATACGTGTCCAGTTTGGACACGAAAGGACACGAAAACTTGGGGATTCCTATTCCTACAGTTAGGCTAGGTATAGGGCTCCTAATGATGCAAAAATAACAGAGTTCTATGGTGAGGAAATGAAATTACCTATGAGTATCAAAAGCTCAAAAAAGCTCCACAAAGAGGTGCTCCTCTTGATGGCCAAATTCCTCCAATGAGCTCCAAAGCTAAGAACACTTGGTACCAACAGAAAGTAGAGGAAATTTAGGACTCAATGCAATTTGTTTGGATTAAAAAGGAGAGAAATAAATTTCTAGGGATTTTGAACATGGAGACTCACCTCTTTCTTCTCTTGAAATAAATTTCTGAAGAAGAGGCTAGCCCTAGATTTTAGGAGAGATTATATAGTGGGGGAATCCCTAGGTTGGCTGGACAAAAAAATGTTAGGGCTAGGGTTTGGGCACTTGACTAATGGGCTTTGGGCTTAGTCATAAATCAATGACTTAGAAATCACAAGTCATGACTTGTGGTCAAAACCCTTCTATTCAAGTCTCAATATTCCTAATTGGTTCCCTAACTAGAGTATGGTTAACTTAATAACCTAGGATCCCACATATAGTCAAGTCCAACTTAACTAGGGTTAGGTCACAAAGTCAAAGCTAGTCAAAGTCAAAGTCAACCTAGTCAACCCTTATTCAAACAATTCCAAAATAATTTCTAAAAATTCTCATAAATTCAAATAAATTCTAATAAATTTAAATTACCCCAAAAATGTCAAAAATACCCTAATCACATGGCTAGGCTCTAGGGTAGGCAGTCTCTACTGTTCACTAGCACAACACCAAAATCACAAGTCATGAATTTAAATAGTTTAAAAATAATTAAAAATCACTAAAAATATAATATGAAATAAATATCATTAAATAATAATTATAATTACAAAATTTCAAAATTACCCTCTTCTGGAAAACTGGGTGTTACAATCCTACCCACCTTATAAAAATTTCGTCCTCGAAATTAAGATGATCGCACCCCCTTCTAGGTCAACATAGTCATGGGTCAATCACTAGTCAATTTCCTTAACATCCTAGTACTTGGTCATTAGCTGGTCAACTTCTTAGGATTTTACCTATGCTAGCTATCTAGATGCTGGCAACTAGAATTTAGCAAAAAGGAAACTCTATAATAGGCTAGCTCTAACTTTCCATCCTATCAAGTCACCCATAACTAATTATCCACAAGCTAAGCATACCAATCCCAAATACACATATAATATACTCAAGAACAACAACCCATCACATATCCTAAGTATATCATCTATATATATAGACCTCTTAGTCCTAGGTAAAACTACAACTATGCTCAAGGGCAGGCTCTGGTCACTGGGTGCCTTACTGGAAGGGTAAGGAAAACTATAATAAATCATCAAGGTTGTATGGCATACTACATCCTATACGTAACTGGTTGGTATCATAATAACAGAGAATTATCTGCAATGGGTTACTATTCTAGCACCAATGCTAACTATCACCTCTAGGGTACAGACACTCTACGAGTCACCATATCTATATACTATGAAGGAACTACCTATGAACAAGCCCTACAAACTAAATATCCCTACTCCTAAGTCATTTATAACAATATAAAAGGGTATGATGTTTTAAACCTTCTCAAGATACAACCTGCTAATCATATGCGTCTGCCCAAAATATGTTGTCTAGAGTCTTCATCATGCTAGTGAAAGGCTACGATAATTACAGAGTCCTTGACTAAGGTACGTACCTCTAGGTTCATGGTATTTAAAATTTTTGCATTGCCGCATACGACGGCGAAAACCTTAAATTTCTATACCCAAGAAATATATCCGAAATCTGACTACATGTCCTCACTATGCCAACTAACACGACTATCGAAGATTATAGATCCCATGATTTAGGTGACCTAGCCCATATGATTCTGAAGAAAACAACATAACAAAAGAACAACATGACAAAATAAATTAATCAGCAAGGAACAAATGGAATCGGATTTCGAGGGAGTTATAAAAAAACAATTTCGGGAATGGAATTGAAAAGAACGGAACTTGCAGCAAGATCTCCAATGGTCTGTGCATCCTTGACTGTCCTGACGATAGCTCGCCCTGCTAGTTTCCCCTGGTCTGCTGCTGATGCTGCGTGAATCACCGCTGCTGAGAGAAATCAGAAGAAACAGAGAAAATCTCTGTACAGATAGAGGTGCACCTCTAATGTAGTAGAAACGCCAACCTGAGTCGGCAACAGGAGCTGCGGTCTCGAGGCCCTGATAAACAGGACGAGAGGTGGCCAGCCTCTCGATATATTCCCGAACCAGAGCGATAAGATCGTCTTCATAACCATCATGAAGACGGATCAAACCAAGAAGCAATTACTGAGAATGAAGCGAAAAATCAAGGGAGGACAGTTTATATTCAAGGGAAATCAATAAGCAGCAATTGGATAAAAGGAATCTGATTAAGAGTTTTTCCTAATGTGATTGAGTACCTCAAAATATCCTAATCCTACTGCAGGCTGTAGTGATACTCTAGTTCGAATACCACTACATAAACTCGACCTGCATGGGCCACCACTAAAAACGTGTCACGACCCGACCCACTGTGAGGGTACGAGAGCGTAACAATGCCCAGCCTACGTCGCAGTATCGGCGGTAGAACGCTGTTCTAGGTCATGAACTATAACTAACATAATATGAATGCTTCCATAAGGAGGCCAACACAGAGGTACAACTCAATCACAATCTAGAGATAGAATATGGCACGATAAAATAGATAAGAGAATCCTCAACCTAGGTACAACAGAAATAAAATTCAAGTCTCAACATCTCAATATACAAACTCTGAATCAAGAACAACAACTAAACATAAAAAGGAAAACAGTCTAAACGATCTATACAAAGCAAGGTATCGTCCTCAGCAGCTGCCTGAACCTCCCCTGGGATCCAGGTCGCGAGTGTCAACTAGGCAAACTCCAAGTAAGGGTGCATGGTGCCTCATCATCCTCTGTAAAATTTTCAACAGGTCCAGTCAGGACGGGAGCGAGCATAAACATCACGCAGTTCTATCATGTTAGGAAATATAAAGCATGCAATAGAGTAAGGTACATGAAATGCTGTAAGAAGAATGTATAAGAAAAATAGTAGAGATTTGATAACAGGAAATATCTAAATATGGTTATGTAAGCCTACTGTGATTAGAGTACAATATGGTTATGTAAACGGTCTAGGAAAATGCAATGGTAACTCCGTTGTACGTGGGTGTACAATAGACTATACAATAGTTATACAATATTGTACAATAGGATTTGAGTACATAACCAATTCTACTCCTCCTCCCAAATCAATACACAAGGATCTACTCCGGTTATGTTATCTTGCACAATAGTGTACAATGTTATACAAGGATGTACAATATTATACAATAGATGTAATATTATACAATAGATGTACAATATTATACAATAGTTGTACAATGGTCTATCCCTGGGACTCATGTGATACTGAGAGTACAATATGCACAATGAGTATACAAGGATATGGGTATTCAATAAATACAATATGAAAGTGAAACGCACATCATAATATGTATTTATTGAATACAAGGAGATAACATCTCAGAAGAAGATCCGTATAGTACCAATCGTGATAATGATCGTGTCAGCATCAAGTATAGTAATCTAGAGCAAGAATATAAATCCAGACAAGTATGAAACGGTCAGAGAATGTACTCGCCTCGTATCTGAATGTCTGAAGTAAATGTACTGTCGAGATGAGGTACCTGACTCCTAGTTAGAGCAACACAAGTCAAGATGTACACAGGAAATGATAAATATAATCTACAATGCATCTGCATGCTGTCTAGGTCAAACTAGACTAAAGTCAACACTTGGTCAACTCCAGTCAACTAGACTAGTCAACTAGGTCAATTAGGTCAAATCCTAGCCCAACAAGTCTAATAAGTCTCACTAGGCCTAACCAAGCCTAGTCTAGCAATCACACACCAATCACAAGGCTATACAAGCCAAACACAAGCCATCACATTCATATTATACATAAGAGAAAGGAAGCTAACATGTAAAGCTATGTGTGTGTGTGAACATGGAGGTATACATGAAAAGAGGATTCAACACTAGGCCCTATATCACATATAGTTATATAACTATAGGAAAACTCTATTTACCACATTAACACATTTAGCCATGTATATATATATAGAGAGAGGAGAAAGAGATAGAGAAGAGCATGTGTATGTGTTCATGGGTGTGTGTGTGTCATGAAAGTGCACAAGAACATGTGTGTGTTATCATGGAATAAGTGTTAGGCAATGTGTGAGTGAGAGTGTCAATGAGTGAGGGTGTGAGGGTTATATAGTGTAGTGTGCATTGTGTGTGGAGTGATAGTGAGGCATGACAGTTGTGTAGCAAAGTGTCAATAGGAAGTTAACATTCACATATATGAGTTCTATGTATCTTATTTAGTGAAACAAAACTAAATTTAGTTTATTCCTAACAAGGCTACATATATTAGATTATATGCAGATACACTACAATCATATGTACCCTTAGAAAAAATGGGAAATATAGAGAGAGTGTGAGTGTGAGTGTGTGTAGGGAGAGGGACATGATGAGTGTGTTTCTAAGTGTCAGGAGAGACAAAGTGTATGTGTGGATAAACATTTGTGTGTGTGAGTACATGGGAGTGTCACATGGAAATATTTGTGATATAACATGGGGGTGCAAATGGACTGGTAAGTGACAGCCCATAGGCAGGTTAGGGGGTAGTTTAGTGGCTTGGTTTAAGGCTGGGTTTAAGGGCTAACAAGGCTAGTATGTAGGGTGAAATGGGACTAAAATTGGGGCTACCAATGGGGTGTTTCATGGGCTGATTAGGATAGGTTACTAGGCTGATTTATGGAGTGGTTATGGGCATACAAGGGGATGATTAGGACAGCAGGTTATTGGACAGCCCTAGTGCTGGATTTAAGGGACTGAACAGGAGACAGTCAAGGTTGGTGTCACATGTGTGCCAAAACAATTTACATGAAGTCCCCATACCAACTAACATTTAAACTCAGGAAATCAATGCAATGTATTCAGTTTTATTGAATCAAAACTCAGGAATACACTCTATTTTAGAAAATCAAAACAAAACAGTTTAACAGTTCCCAAAATCAAACTTAGATTTAAAACATTGAATCAAAGAAGTTCAATAATCATTTAGCACATACATACCATGTAAATAGTTCCCAATTTCCATTCCAGATTTATGAATCACACAACCACCAAATCAGCCCAAAACACATCAAAATCGACACACACCTAGCTAACATATAGGTGAACCCATACATGGCCCTAAACCACACTAATTTACAGTATAGAATGGTTAAAATGACTGACAAAATCGAATTCTAAACCTGGAATCAAAACAGGAAATAACTGACACTCAGTAAATCAGTAAATAGGGGAAAAAAATAAGAATGAACAATGAAATTCGAGCTAAAATCCCAAAACAGGGTTGGTAAAGTTAAAGAACAATGTGTACGTGTCATGTGATGTATTGTGTCCACCAAAGTAGACACAAACGTGTCCAATCAAAATGAGATACAAAACAGTGCAAAACAGGTCCGTTCAGTGCACTGCATCGTGCACGTGTGCACGCGTGTCGTGCACACGACACAGCACGAACTAGGACACGTGGTTCTGCCCACACCTAGGTTAGGTCTAGGTGCACGTGTCCATAGGCCTGTATCGAGTCCAAAGTGTCATGTGTCCGAATTATGAAGCCGGTCAGTGGCTAAAAGTCATAGTGCACAGAACAGTATAGGACAATGCACGATCGATTTCTCCCTAACAAGTGCACGAGATTCGATGGAAGTTTGGGGGCATGATGTCAGTGCATGCCCCCTCGATTCCACAAAATTTCGTGTCGAAATATGGCATGTCGTGTCCTGCACAGCCCACGAACAGCAGGGCACACGCACAGCCCGCCGCGCACGCGCACCCGCGTGTGCACATGTCGAATCCGACACGATGCGACACAGGGACACCCTCAGTCATGAAGAATGTGTAAGCGACAAAAATACTAATTTCCTATTCAAAAAGATTTCCAAAATTCATATGAAATGCCCATTGGGGCATTTCATCAAACACCTAAAATTAAATACTGATACGTGTCCAGTTTGGACACGAAAGGACACAAAAACTTGGGGATTCCTATTCCTACAGTTAGGCTAGGTATAGGGCTCCCTAATGATGCAAAAATAACAGAGTTCTATGGTGAGGAAATAAAATTACCTACGAGTATCAAAAGCTCCAAAAAGCTCCACAAAGAGGTGCTCCTCTTGATGGCCAAATTCCTCCAATAAGCTCCAAAGCTAAGAACACTTGGTACCAACAGAAAGTAGAGGAAATTTAGGACTCAATGCAATTTGTTTGGATTAAAAATGAGGAGAAATGAATTTTCTAGGGATTTTTGAACATGGAGACTCACCTCTTCTTCTCTTGAAATAAATTTCTAAAGAAGAGGCTAGCCCCAAATTTTAGGAGAGATTATATAGTGGGGGAATCCCTAGGTTGGCTGGACAAAAAATGTTAGGGCTAGGGTTTGGGCACTTGACTAATGGGCTTTGGGCTTAATCATAAATCAATGACTTAGAAATCACAAGTCATGACTTGTGGTCAAAACCCTTCTATTCAAGTCTCAATATTCCTAATTGGTTCCCTAACTAGAGTATGGTTAATTTAACTTAACCTAGGATCCCACATCTAGTCAAGTCCAACTTAACTAGGGTTAGGTCACAAGTCAAAGCTAGTCAAAGTCAAAGTCAACCTAGTCAACCCTTATTTAAACAATTCCAAAATAATTTCTAAAAATTCTCATAAATTCAAATAAATTCTAATAAATTTAAATTACCCCAAAAATGTCAAAAATACCCTAATCACATGGCTAGGCTCTAGGATAGGCAGTCTTACTGTTCACTAGCACAATACCAAAATCACAAGTCATGAATTTAAATAGTTTAAAAATAATTAAAAATCACTAAAAATCATAATATGAAATAAATATTAAACTAATATTATAATTACAAAATTTCAAAATTATCCTCTTCTGGAAAACTGGGTGTTACAGTAGTAGGTCAGGCCATGATGCTTCCGTCTGCAGGAAGAGGTTGGGGCAGTATATTAGCTTGTGGGTCTACCACCATCAGCTTCGGGACTGCCCAGTAGCGAGGGCACCAGGTGCCGGACCACCATCTAGAGGACCGTCACTTCCGACGCAGCAGCAGAGGTTCGGGCAACATCTGCAGCAGCAGAAGGGAACCCAAGGGAAGGCTTATAGTCTGGCTCTTGAGGCAGAGCCGAAGCAGGTTTCGGTAGATTATTTGGCTGATGTCATCACAGGTCATGTTTATTTGCATACTTTTATTGCTCTATGCTTGTTTGATTCTAGTGCATCGTATAGCTTCCTGTCATTAGAGGTTTTGCATAAACACCACTTAGTAGCTACACCTACCGAGGAGATGAGTACAGTAATGATGGGAGACAGACCAGTACCCATTAGGGATATCTATAGGTGCTCTTTACTATAGCTGAGAGAGAGTTTGGGGACGATTCTTCGTGATGCCACTTCCCGGGTATGATATCATATTAGGAATGGATTGGCTTAGCTATGCTCGCAGCTATAGACTGTCATGAGGGTAGTATTCTGTTCTGTCTCCCAGGCACGACACCATTCAGTGTCAGGAGGACAGGACGGAGATCAGCCTAGAGCCGAACTGTTGTACGATAGTTGGGGAGTTAGTACCGCCATACCCTATCATTAGGGAGTTTATAGATGTATTCCCAGAGGATCTTCCAGGACTTCTGCCTAACAGAGATGTGGAGTTCACTATAGATTTAGTGTCGGGTTCATCACCAGTATCCCGGCTTGCTATAGAGTGAACCCCAAGGAGGTCGTGGAGATGAAGGAGCAGATCGATGACTGTTGAAAAAGGATTTTATTCGATCTAGTGCTTCTCCATGGGGAGCGCCAGTGCTTTTATACCGAAGAAGGATGGTACAGTCTGGTTGTGTATTGACTACGGGCGGTGAATACCATCACCATTAAGAACAAATATCCTCTGCCCAAGATAGATGATTTGTGTCGACCAGTTAAGTGGGATGAAGGTTTTCAGGATAGATTTGAGATCCGGTTACCACCAGATGAAAGTCAGGGCTGAAGACATCCAGAAGACGACGTTCAACACGAAGTACGAGGTACGAGTTTTTGGTGATGCCATTTGGTCTCGCAAATGTGCCAGCTGTCTTTATGAACTTGATGAATAAGACATTTCACTAGTATCTGGATAAGTTCGTCGTGGTGTTTATCGACGAAATGATATACTCGAAGACGCCGGAGGAGCACGCAGAGCACTTACGGACAGTTTTGGGGATTCTGAGGCAGGAGAGGTTGTATGCCAAATGTTGAAGTGCGAGTTCTTTTTAGACCGAGTGGAGTTTCTCGGTCATGTGGTTACTGGAGAGGGGATCACAGTGGATCCCAGGAAGGTTGCTGCGTCGAGACATGGAAGGCTCCGACT
>JANAVB010014349.1:0-22500 GCA_029216955.1 Iris pallida
ATCTGGGCCTAATCTTGAGCGTGAAGGATCTGGGCCAATAATGAGGATTATGCCAAATCATGTCAGTCATTAATATTGATTGCAAAAATCCCCATCATGATGATTTTGCTGATATCCGCAAATCTAAATGAATCAATTTAATTCATTCTCTTGCCACGTGTCCCAAATTATCGGAATCTGACCCAAAATTTGATTATCTTTAGGACACGTGTCCTGTTATCGCTGTTGAGCCGCATGAGGAGCGTTCGTTTGGGCCGCATGAAGGTCGTCATGATCGAGCCGCATGAAAGATTTCATGACCGAGCCGCATGAATAGTCTCTATACTCGAACCGCATGAAGGTTGTCATGACCGAGCCGTATGAATATGTTCATGACCGAGCCGCATGGGGTCTTCATGACCGAGCTGTATGAGAGTCTTCATGGCTGAGCCGTATGGATATCTTCATGGCCGAGCCGCATGGGGGACCTTCATGATTGAACCACATAGGTTTCTCGTCTAGACTGGCCTCATAAACTAGCCTCGAAGCTGTGAAGATTTTTTCCAGTTCCCTAGGAAGATGTGCTCTTGTGTCAGTCATCATGACTACTTTACGTCAGGGCTGTCAGTCAGCCATCAGAGTATTAATGTGTAGATCAGAGCATTAATGTTTGAATGACGCTGGGTACAGCCGTTCTAAAAAGACGTGGCTTCCCTCTGCTGGCCGCATGGAGTCCACTATGTGTTTGAGCCGCATGGGACTCTTGAGCCGCATGTGGCTCCTTGGCCGCATGGATCATTTTTTCTCTTTTTCATGCTTCTACAAGCCTTATGACTTGTGTTCACCTGAGCTATAGGTTTATCATCCTATTTGCCCAGTTTGATCTCTAACTTTTTAGAGATGTCAAGCTTCATTGTACTTGTCCATGAGTGTACCTACTCTCTGGGTAGCAATATTATACTTTCTTTTCTCTAGTTCATAGAGATCGTTAAGTTTTACATTTTCTTGATTCGCTTTCTCAAGTTTTTTAAGAGTTTCATGTAAGCTTAACTTTAAAGAAGTAATCTCATTGGTGTCACTAGAAGAATCTTTAATATCTTCTAGCATTATAGATTGCTTTAAAAACTCAGATTGTACAAAATTTAGCTCTTTCTTAGCACTTTTGTACATATCTATATTTCCTCTGATCTTCTAATAGATCAGTAAAAGCATCAGACAATTCATCAAATATAAATTCTTCATAGAGAGGGTTTGATATTACCTTAACATCTGCAGCCATGAAACATAGGTTTGCTGTGTTGCAAGGCTTCTTCTTCTTTCTTCTTCTTCTTCAGAATCACTAGCTTCGCTTTCACACCAGATGCTAGTGTTGGCATAGTTTCTAGTTGAAGACCTTCTCTTGCTTGTCTGATCATGTCTGCTTCCCTTCCTTATGATAGGACAGTCTTTTTTGATATGACCTATTCTTTTACAACTGAAGCAGATAGGTTCTTTATCGTCTCTGGAATCTTTCTTCTTCTTATTTGACTTCTCATATTTGAGAAATCTTCTAAAGTTTCTTGTCATGAGGGCCATCTGTTCATTGTCTGAGCAGTCTGTCTCACTTTTATTGTCTGAGGTTGTTTTGTGGTTAGCTTTGAATGCTATCACCTTCTCTTTTGGAGCTGACTCTTCAAAATCTTTAAGGTCTAGCTCATGCGTCATAAGCTTTCCTATAAGGGTTTCAAGATTATGATCGTGAGATCATTTTCTTCAATAATGGCCGTCGCTTTAGGATTCTTGTTCTTGGTTAGCCCGCGAAGCACCTTTCGAATCTTTTCATGATTGCTGTATTCTTTTCCATGGGAAGATAAAGGATTAACAATGTCTAAAACCGAGTAAACATATTTGTGATAGTCTCATTAGGCTTCATTTAATTGAAGGCCTCATATTCTTGTGTTAGTCGTGAGATTTTGGACTCCTTCACTTGTGAAGTACCTTCATGAGTAACCTGAAGAAGTTTCCAAACCTCGTGAGATGTGACACATGTAGAAACTCTATTGAACTCAGTTTTATCTACAGCACAAAATAAAGCATTGATGGATTTTGCATCAAGACTAGCTTATTTTTTTTATTGTCGGTATATCTGTCGAATGGTTTTTCTACAAGAACACCCTCTACCGTAATAGGTGGTGGTTTCTATATCCATTTATGACAATCGACCATAAATCAAAATCAAGAGACTTGAGGAAAAAGCTCATACGTGTCTTCCAATACGTGTAGTTTGTGCCACCAAATAGGGGTAGCCTATTTGTTGATTGACCTTTACCATTGCTTAGATATAGGGATGCCATATCTCAAGGTGTTTTAATTGACTAGAGATAAACTGTGCTTTGATACCAATTGTAGGATCGATGGGCTTCTAGAGGGAGGTGAATAGAGTACAACGAAAATAATTACCAATTAAAAATCTAAGCAGGTGAACAAATGATTAAACAAACTCAAATGCAAGTAAAGCAGTAAATATTAGAGGCAATAAAGCAATATGCAGACACATCATGTTTATACTGGTTTTCCTCTGAGAGGACTAGTCAAATTGTGAGAACTTTTGCTCGCTATAATCCACTATTTTGAATAGAGATTGTACCACGTGCTTTACTTCGAAGAACATGCCAACTTCAACACCGTATTTTTATCCAAAGCCCACGATCAAACTTCAACAACACCTTTCTGAGAAAAGCTTTTATATGCCAAGCTTTGTACAACTCGAATACTCCTAATCGAAAACCACCGGCACTAGAAGGATCGGAGTTGTTATGGAGATTTGAAGATTGAAGCTTTGTAAATGGAACATAAAGCTTAAGAATAGATAGAGAAGATGAAGATTGAATGAGTGAATAGAAATGAGAAATTTTTCTCTTTTTATAGAAATTTTTGAGACAGAGTTCGGGCAGAACTCGGTAGGCTAATGTTCATAATTTTGAACATTGGTGATCCAAAAGAATAGAAAAAGCTGCTGACCAGGAGTGATTCCAGGTGACCGAAGAGTTCGGTTACCAGGGATCCTAGTCACCTGAATTGGTTTTTGGTTTTGGGTCTGAGTTTGGTTTGGGTAGGAAATGGATCAATGATTGGTTTTTAGGATTGAACTCCTAAATACTAGTGATCCCAACTCACAATATAATCTAGACTCAATAAAAAAAAATACAAAATAAATATGAAAAAAATTACGGAGATAAATATGCGATCTTCGGTTTCTTTTCATATCAAGTTTAGAGTTTTAAGTCAATTATCGAAATCGGTTTGACCATGGCTTAATGGCCAACAAAATGATGAGGATTTGGATCGATGAGATCACCAAGTGTGGGAATGGAAATATTAGTGTTAAACACGGCTTGGATTTGAGATAAGATGATGATTGTTGGCTTTGCTTACTTTCAGTGGTTTTACCATGCACTTTATGTTTATCAAGTCGGACACGCATTTGCATGGTCATGGACGTACTTGTGCATAAGTTTGAGTAAGTTTTCTCGAACGGTACCTAGGGCACTAGTTTCGATTCGACACGAAAGGAAACATTGGTGTGCTTTGGTGGCATGACGCATTGCGGGACCTCTAGTTGGGGTTACAACCCAGGCTGATAGGGCACGTCACAATACGGGTGATTATGGACCTTCGATGGGCTTGCTACCCACGCTAGGGGTGGCCGTATATCGAGATGAGAAAGTCCTTTATGGTGCAGTTTCACCAACGAACACTAGTCGAATGTATGCTAATAAATGTCTTATGCAGACAGAGTAAGTATACCATATATCATGTATTTTATGCAGGTATGAGGAAGTTGGTTATCGGTAAGAATCACTCAAAAAGTGATGCATTTCATACATGTTAATTCAATGCTATAACATGTTTACCTGACTTTTATGATACTGCACATGATTTGTAAACTGATGCTAGGCCCCAAATAGAAAGATCATTCTTAATAAATGTTTGTTCACATGACTACTTAGTGTTGGTTTAGGCAAGTGGGCTGGTTTTGATCGCCAGTACAGGACAATGTTCTGACCCACATTGTGGGCATCCTTTTTCAGGTGCTCGTGCTTAGGAAATTCAGTACACTAAGATTGTCATTGATTAGTCCCGAGGCGTCGAAGATTTGTTGGACATTGTAACCACCACTTTTCTAAAATAAGATAATTTTGAACTTTTATAAAATTTATTATTAATAATAGGTTTAAATCATGTTATTGATTTATTGGTAATTTTAATTTTTTAATATCATTAAATTAGTATTTTATAATTTTGTCCTTTTGCTAGTGTAACCTTAGAGCTGCTTAGCCTAGAGACTAACCATGACCATGGAGGCCTAACCCATGTGATTAGTTAGCTAATTTCCACTTTTTAGGCTAAGGGTATTTTGGTCATTTTGTGACTTTTGAATTATTTAGAATTTTAATTAATTGGTAAATTTTATATTATTTTAATAATATTTAAATTGATGTATTGTGATTTTGGTATTTTTTATATTTTAATATTTTAGGAATTTTTATATTTTAATATTGATTTTACGGGATTTGTTTAGTCGGGTTTGAGTTTCGTTTCGTTTTGACTTGTGTTAGTGACCCGGGTAGCTTAGACTCTAGACGGGACCCCAAGAATAGTTAGTCATGGCCCACAAACCCCACTAATTAAGTTAGTAAGTTTAGACTAATTCCACTTGTTAGATTGGTTAAGTTAGAGGCTTAAATTTAACCCTTTTGATCCCAAACTTGAACCTAACTTAAAATTAACCAAGAGGACTAGTTGAGGCCTTATTGGGCCTTCCTCCAAGGCCCAAATAGGGTTTAATGGCAGCCACTATAGGTAGGTTAGCTTTCATTCCTTTATTTTATTCCATCTTGCCTCTTTTCCTTCACAAAGTGTTCTTCCCCAAATTAGAGAGCTTTCCTCTTTGATTTGATCTCCAAATCTTTTCATTCCTCCACCAAAACTTTCATCCAACCTTCTCATACTGCCAAGGGAGGGTGCTAGCAAAGATTTGGAGCAAAGTGCAAGGAGGATGTCCATTTTGGAAGTATCTTTGTATCAGAGCCGTGTCCTTGAGAGTATCATTGGGATCCCGCTCCCAATAGGTAAAACCAACCCTCTAAATTTATTTTCTATATATTAGTTAGTTTTGAATCCATAGGATCCACCCCCATGCATGTACCCCCTTTAGATTCAAGTTTGAGGCCATTTGGAGCTCTCTAAAGCAAGTTAGAATTGTGTCTTGTGTCCTACTTATTAGATTTTAAATTAGGACACCTCATGTGTTTGGTTTAATGTCTAATAGGTTTAATTGTGTTTTAATTTCAGTTTTAGACATGTTAGAGGATGGATTGTTGTTAGTTAGGATGGTTAGAATGAGTTTTATTTGGATACCCATGGTTAGATCTAAGTAGTTTAGTCTACATGTCATATTTTTAGCCCAAACTTGTCATTTTAGTGTCTCTTTATATAATGGACTATTTTGTATATATATATTAGGTATGTGAGATATATTTCATATATCTAGATGTGTGTGGATATATTGTTAGTGGTGTGCTTGTGTTAGAGGAGAGGGGAGTGTGGTTTGATGTGTGTCTTGAGTGGTGTGGAGAGTGAGATGTGTTTCTTTTGTCCAAACAACCCAAATTCGTCATAATATTCATCCACAATTTAGTAGCTATATCAAATTAGAAATGTCATACTTTTAGCTTAGAACTCCGATTAATCTCCTATTTTTTTGAAAGAACCGTATCGAAGTTAGATTTCCAAATATATATTAATAGGTAAAATATATTCTAGAACTTTCTGTAATAGTGTTTGAGTGTCAACTGTCCGAAAGACGAACGCGTTTCGGTGTTTTCACGTTTTTGGGAGCTTCCGGACACGAAAATGTGATCCGTTTGAAGTTTCGAAAAGCTAACACAAAGGGCTATGACATACTTTAATCCTAGAATTTAGTGAAGGCCAATTGGTACAGTATTAATTTTAAGTAGAAGACTGACTATACGACATAGGCATTTTGTGTAACCTATGAGCCTTTGTAGTATGGATATTAAATGAATGTAGGTATTATAGGTTTTTGAGTATGTAGATATAGTGCATATATATATATATATATATATATATATATATATATATATATATATATATATATATATATATATATATTATTGTAAGTTATATGTAGTACTTTGTTAGATGTTGGCTAGTAGAGGGTTAGATATGTTAGAGTTGGTTATATGTTAGTGTAAGTTATATTTGTTAGTATGAGTATTAGTTAGATAGTAGAGGTTAGTATTTTTTTAGATATTTGATATGTTGTTAGATAGTTGATGTTAGATATCTAGCATGTTAGATATTGATATGTTAGTAGGTTATGTTAGTTCCAGATATTGGTATGTTAGCAAGTTAGTCTCTATATGTTATATGTTAGATATTAGTTAAGATGTTATGTTAGTACATTATAGTTAGTTAATTAGATATTTGAATGATATCTTGGTATCTCATGATACCAAGTTAGTATCTTAAGGTAAATATGAATTACCTTTACCTTCAAGGTAAATGATTAGTTTACCTTATGACCAAGGTATTGGTTTTGGGATGCCAATATGACCAAGGTTGATATGGTATCCTACTATTAGTGGATTAGTGTCTAAGTGTTTGAGTTTGAGTAGGTGATATTAGATTGTGGAAGGGATATATAGATAGGTATATATATTTTTGGGTTATATAGTATATATATTATGAGAGTATATAGATATAGGTTATGGTTCATAGTGAGGATATGTATACTTGATTTATGATATCTATATGTCTGTGTTAGGGTGGTACTATATGGGTAAGGATATGTGATATATATGTAATGTATATTATATAACTAAGTTTGTGTGCCTTGTTAGCTATGTGGTTTAGCTATGTGCCTTGATTTAGGCTATGTGTTAGATAGAAATGGTACAAGTATACTTGATTATTTAGGCCATAGACTTGTTTAGACCTAGAATTGACTAACCTAGACTAGTTTGACCATTGTTGACAAACCCTAGCTAGTTTGACCATATTAGACTAGTTGCCCTAGTTTGACTAGATTGTTGACCAGAGTTGACCAAGAGTTGACTTTGACCTAGATTGACTTAGACTCATGTAGATTGCATTATAATTTCAATTACCATATAAATTGAACTCTTCATAACCTGTGTTACTTTAATTAGGACTCTGTGACTCCAGTTAGCCATCTTTTTATATAAGGTGTTTAGGGTATCAGACGAGTACATTCTCTGATCGTTTCATACTTGCTAGGACTTATATTCTTGCTCTAGACTACATTACTTGATGTTGTCACATTGTTATCACGGATTGGTACTATATAGATCTTATCATGAGATGTTATCCCCCTTTGCGGGCGCATCAGATACTTTATGTCATGTGTTTCATGTACATCACGTATTCTTTGCTTTGCATTATTCATGTATTCTCATGTGCACTCATGTATGCTCATGTATGCTCATGTACTTTCATGAGTATTTGTAAGAACAAAAAGTCTTTATTACAAACTTAGAAAAGAGTACAAGAGTATAATTGATTTCTGGGAAAGTACAACTATAGGAATCTGATCAGAAGACGATCACTTTATCCCTTGGACGATGTGATATCGAAGACACGAGCCTCTGGAGGATGCAACAGCACTTTAGCAGTTATAATCATTCTTAATGCTTTTAGATTGATTTTAAACTCTATTTATAGAGTTCTTGAAATAACTGTTTAGCAGTTATTCTGGGTTACGCGCATTTCAGGTTGCGCTCTCCTGTTCACTTGCGCGAACGGTTGCACTAACTGTTGTAGACGTATCGCATCGTTTGATTGAGATGCGCATGGTTGTGGACAGTGTCGTGGGCACGTTCTGCGAAGTAAGTGGCTTGTATGCCACGTCACTCTGTTCTGAAACTGTTTAATCCTTGTACGAGCTTCATCAGGTTGCGCGTGGTGCAATGTAGCAACCTACACGAGAGGTTGCACCAACTGCTGTGGACGCGTGGCATCGTTTGATTGAGATACGCATGGTCGTGGGCAGTATAGTGGGCACACTTTACAAAATTGGTGGCTTGCGCTCCACGTCACGCTGCTTTAAAATAAGAGTTGATCAGGTGGCGCCAACTCGCCAGGCTGCGCATGGGCGCAACTCAACAACTGGTGCCTTTGACTAGGTTTTCTGTGCTATACTGATTAATTATCGTGCCACACAATGAATTATGAACCAGCTGTCAGCATTAATTATATGCTGACAAAATTTTCTCGAGCGCCGCGTTGTACGGGATTTGAATAGATTTTTCTTAATCTTCGTGCTGTTAGCTGTCATGGCAATAATGATGCCGTTACAGCTTCTCGAGGAAGTGTGCTACGTGGGGCTCACGCAACCTGACTCCTGCAGCCAGATGTTGGCATAACCTGATGCTGTACAACTTAATGGTTTAGCGCAATGTAATGATTTGGTGCCATCTGATGATCGAACACTTTAATAGGTGGCACAGCTTAATTTTTAGCCTCTACAAGACCCCCTTCAAAGTTTTTGAAACTTGAAAATATTTCAAAGGTTTGAAATACTTTGAATTATACTAGTTTTGTTTGGATTGCACTAGTCAACTCGAGCCCAATTCTTCAGCATGGATTGCGTAACTGTTTGGGCTACAAATAGCCGTACACTCTGTGCCTTTTTTTTTACTAACGTGACTTTCTCGAAACCCTACCTCCTTTCTTCTTATGATCTCTTTGACCACTCTGTCTTTCTTCTTCCGATTCAGAAGCTTCTTCGACAAACCCTAATGGCGCCCAGGAGATTCGATGTTAAGAAAGGAAAGGGCTTCGTCGAGCCTGCATCTCGTGCTTCATCATGCAAAATGCAACGACGTGTGTATCAATATATTCCGTCTTCGTCACAACAAGATACTGTTAACCCGGCCATGGAAGGTAAGCACTTGATCATAGACCTGATCATCGATCACCCTATTTAGGGTTTGGTCGGCTCCTGACATCGTGCACCCACTTTTTTAGAGTGGGGCACAACTCATAACTTGTGCCACCCTTTTTAGAGTTTGGTTACTGTCAACCCATGTTGCGCGACGCTTCAAAATCTATGTTGTATTTTGGGCACACTTTTGAAGCGTTGCACGGCAAGATGCGCATAACATGATTGTTGCGCAACCTGATGGCTACGTATGCTGAGTGCGACAATGTGAGTTCGCACAACCTGACTAAAAGGTGTATTAAATACTCGGTTCATTTCCAACGATGAACCTATTTATGGGGCGCTCTTTTTCGAAACGTCTTTTTTTCCTCCCTTATTAAGTGATACGCCCATTTATTGGAAAGAAGAAGAGTCGGTAGGAGCCGACCTTCACTGTATATATAGAGGTATGAGGTTACAATCCTTCATCTTCATTCACTACTCTCATGGCATCCAAGGAGAGCATGAAGAAGAAGGCGAACCTCTGTCGATGGCGAGGCTTCTGAAGAGAAGTCGAATTCTGCGCCTACGACGTATCTGTTGGAAGCCGACCCGTCCCTGAGGGCAGAGAACTTTTTGAACTACTTTGGCCTGACCCCAGCAGTCTTCGCTCGTTTCCAAGGTGGGCCATCGTCTTTCGAAGATCGTGGCGCACTGGAACAGAGGGAAGGATTCCTCCGTCTGAATTATGCAATAAAAGGAATTTTATTTACGTTCTGAGTCTCTGTGTTGACATCTCTTTGTCTTTAAACATAATATTTCTTGAGAAAATTGCCATTAATAGGTATCATGGTGACTCGACCATCCATACCAGTCAATTGATAAGCTCCGTTGGAAAAAACTTTTGCTTATAATGTAGGGTCCTTTCCACTTCGCTTCGAATTTGCCTTTGCTCATATGCGTCATAGTCGTAGAACGTCTGACGGTTAAAACTAGTTCTCCTTTCTGAAATGTTCGGACTTTGAATTTACGGTTGAAGGCTTTTGATAGACGAGCTTGGTTTAACTCAATATGTTGTTGAGCTAGGAGCCGTTTTCGTCAAGCGCTTCAAGCTCCTGAAGTCTCAGACGATCATTGTTTTCGGTTGTGAGTTCATTGGCAATGGCAATCCTTAGGGAAGGGATCTGGATTTCCAATGGTAAGACGGCCTCACATCCATATACCAAATAGAAAGGTGTGCCTGTAGGAGTACGTATAGTAGTACGGTAAGCCCACAGACATTCTCCAAGCTTTTTACTCCAGTTTTGTTTGTTGGTAGGAACAAACTTCTTGAGGAGTTTGATGATGGTCTTGTTAAATGCTTCTGCCAACCTGTTAGCTGCAGGATTGTAAGCTGTAGAAGCAATATTATTGATCCTGTTGTCATCGCAGAATCGAGTGAACTTCTGACTGATAAATTTTGGCCCATTATCATGAATGATTCGCCGAGGAACACCGAATCTGTAGATCACATAATGCTTAATAAAATTAATAATGTTGCTTGTCTTGACCTCAGTTAGAGGTATAGCTTCAGTCCACTTTGAGAAATAATCAGTTATGGCTAATATGAACCGATATTCTCGAGACGAGGGAGGATTGATAGGACCGATGACATCCATGTCCCAAGCTTCAAAGGGCCAAGATGCTGCCGTCGGGTAAAGAAATTCTGATGGTTGATGGATGAAGTCAGCATGGATTTGACATGCTCGACACTTTCTTGCATACTCTATTGCATCAGATATCATCGAGGGCCAATAGTAGCCCATACGGCGAATACGATCCTGTAATTTAGGACCAGGTTGATGTGTGCCACAAACACCATCATGAGCTTCATGAAGTATTTGTTTTGCTTCTTCTCCTGCGAGACAGCGCAAGAGTAAGTTGTCAAATATTCATCGGTAGAGTGTTTGTAGCATGATTATAATAGAATCTGAGTGACCATCGATGAATTATTGTAGCCTCCTTAGGATCTTCGGGTAGGATATCATGGACCCTGAATCTATGAAAGGAGTCCTCCAGTCTTCACTGATGGCACAAATTTCAACTGAATTGTTGAATTCCATGTTTGGGTTGTTAACTTCAATATTTAAGTTATTCTCGACACAAAATAACTCAATTAGTGATGACAATCATTTGTTGCCTTCTTATTGGAATTGCTAATACTACTACAAGATTAGTGAGTGCATCAGCTTTCGTGTTACACGCTCAGCGTACATGCTCGATGAAGAAGCCTTTGAATGAAGTAGCCATCCTGATCGCTGCATCATGATATGGAACCAGATCTTGATTTCAAACTTCGTATGTGCCTCTAACTTGATTGACAATCAGTTTGGAGTCTCCGTAAACTTCAAGATACTCAATATCTAATTGTTTAGCCAATTGGAGACCAATAAGCAGAGCATTGTATTCAGCCACATTATTGGAACACGACTCATCTAAAGAATAAGCTCTTTGAATAGCTAACCCTTCTGGTGAGACGAGGACGATTCCAACTCCAGCAACAATAGCACCTTTTGGTCCAATTCTGGATGCACCATCAAAGAATAGACCATATAAGAGTTTTTTCTAAAATCATGTTGGACTCAAGTTTTATCTGGAATCTCGTCGTAGAGTTTAGACATTTCGAAAATTGGATAAGCTGCCAGAAAGTCAGCAAGGGCTTGACCTTTAACAGACTTTGAGGAACATAAACCATATCATATTGTGCTAACAATATAACCCATATTGTAAGCCTGGAATTGAGTATACTGGGCCTTTTCATCAGGACCCGGAGAGGGTTAACTCTAGAAATAACATGAATAGTTTGGCAGTGATATAATGTCTCGTCATTTGAACAACAAACATCAAAGCTAGACATTCTTTTCCACTGGACTGTATTGATGCTCAGCTCCAATATTGTACAGCTAAGGTAATAGATAGCCTGTTCATGGCCTTCTTTATTCTTCTGAGCTAATAAAGTACCTAGGAATGGTCTATTGCTCGAACATACATCAGGAAGGGTATTCTTGACACTGGAGGCACTAGAACTGGAGGTTTATCAAGTACCGCTTTATGTCTTCAAATACTTGTTGACATTTTTCAGTCCAAATAAAAGACACACCTTTCTTCATAAATTGAGTGAACGGTCTACAGTGTCCAGAGAGATTTGAGATGAATCTCCTGATATACGCAAGCCGTCCCTGGAATCCTCGCAGTTCTTTTAGGTTGTGTGGAGGATGCATCTCTTGAATGGCTTTAATTTTCTCAGGGTCAACATATATACCTTTAAAGGTAATAACAAATCCAAGAAATTGCCACTAGAGACTTCCAAGAATGACTTGGTGGATTCATCTTAAGTTGATGCTGGGCATTAGATCGAAAATAGTTCTCAAGTCTTGAATGTGGTCTTCTTTTAGACGACTTTTGACACAATATCGTCAACATAACATTCAACAGTCTTTCGTAATGATCACGAAAGATGGTACTCATGGCCCGCTGATAAGTTGTACCAGTTCTTAAGACCAAACGGCATGACGGTGTAGCAATAGACTCCAAGAGGATGCAAAAAGATAAATGTTTCTCATCTTCTGGATGCATTTGATTTGATTATATCCTGAGAATCCATCCATAAAGGACATACGTTTAAATCGCAAGTATTGTCGATCATGACATCAGTGATTGGAAGAAGAAATTCGTCTTTGGGACAAACTTCATTAAGGTCTCTAAAGTCGATGCAGACCCAAACTTTCTCTGTTTTCTTCAAAACTAGGACAACATTAGCCACCTAGTCCGAATGTTTTTTTCTCTGACGAAATCGCAGGCGATGAGTTTCTTGACTTCAGCTTCTATGGCATCCATTATGTCAGGTCAAAACCGACGTTGTTGATGTTTGACTGGCTTCACATTCGACAGAATGTTGAGCTTGTGGGTAGCGATCTGAGGATCCAATCCTGGCATGTTCATAGCTCCAAGCGAATACATCAATATTCCCTAATGAGTTGGATCAAATCTTGTTTATCCGCTTCAGGGAGGCTTTTGCTGACAAATACTAGTTTGGGAAGTTTTATCTCCAACATTGAGTTGAACCAACTGATCTTCACTAGGTGGCTCACGTTGCTCAAAACGAAGCTCCCACCGAGTATCCATCCTTTGTGCCCATGGATCAGATTCAGAGGCTTCGGTAAAGTCTCCATCATCTTCGAGAACTCGGTCGTTACCATATTGGAAGATAGAGTCACTCGATGGACGTGCCTACACTGGTGTCTGAATCCCATGAAATAGAATGTTAGATCGTTCTTTTCATTGGATTCGGAGGCTTCTGGTGTTGGAATTGGTGAAGTATAACCTAATCCCGCTTCGTTTTGCTGTAGTATTATTGTGATTTTCCTTTCAGAGCAGGAATACGAATAGGAGTTCGCCTTCCTTTGCCGCCATTAAGACCAGCTTTAAAATTATGGCCCATCTTTTGAATGATATCTTTTGATTGCTGACTATAACGACGTAGTTGAAGTCTTCCATTATCGTGATTTTTCTTCACTATCGGGCGTGATCTTCTGTTCCGTTCCTTTACTAAAGAGTATAGGAAGTTTATCTTTCTTCCTGGAAGGAACTAAGAAGAAGGAGTCCTGCATTGGCTCGAGCATTACTTCGTTTTGGAAATTCAACTGCTCCTATTGTAAGCGGTTCGAAGTTACCTAACATTTTTAAATAATCGAGTATAATAAAGAACATCATATACTATAAAGGAGATGCTACTTTATTATTTGTACATCATCATTTACAACATGATTCTTAGCCTTAACAGAAGGCTTAGTAAGGTTAATAACCAGAGGAGGAGAAGGAGGATTCTTAGCCTTAACAGAAGGCTTAGTAATGTTGATAATCAGAGGAGGAGAAGGAGAAGAAGAAAGAGAAGGTGAAGGTTTGTTACGACGACGATCGATAACAAGAGGCTCAGAAGGGGTGATATCCTCTTGTTCCCTTTCTACAGCAGGAGGCTATTTATTATGAGAGGAAAGATGTATAGTCAATCTGAGAAGAAGAGGGACGAGTAGTACGTCCTTTGATGGGGATCATGAGAACATCTTTTGAAGTATCTTTCTAATCTTCCTCACTATCCATCGCCAATACAACCTTCATGAACTCTTCCTTGTACATCCGAGAGTCAGTACAATACGCTTCAATGCCCCTGAAAGGATTTGGGTCGGCTACTTCCTTCTGAACCTCTCATTGACATCTATATATTTGAAGCATTGATGTAAAGTGGATGGTATAATGTTATGCTCATGCAGAAAGGGTCTTCCCGGCAAAGCATTGTAAGAGCCATGATTATCGATCACGTAGAAAGTAACCTTTGTACGAAGATTGCCTATTTGAACTTTCAGGCGGATCTTTCCAAAGGTTATTTTCCAGAATTGAATCCCAAGATTGTCGTAATGGTTGTTGAAAGATTGTGTACAAGAATCTTCAATGCATCTAGTAGAGTCTTTGGCATGATGCTAAGTGCAGACCTAGGATCGATGAAAATACGATCAACCTTTATGGTATCGACATATCCCGTGAAGTAGAGGGCTCGTCATGACGATTATCTTCCAACAACATATCATTTTGTGTAAATATGATGTTTGGCATCAGCTCCATCACACTATGACAATGAAGGCATGTTATAAGCTCTTCCTCTGGCTTCTTGAGAAGTGCTAGACAAGTTTCAGCTTGCGTCAAAGCTTCACTCAATGTTTCTCGAGTTTTTTTCGAAAGACGGAGTAGCTCAAAAATTGACAATCTTGCAGGGGTATTAGCCAGCTGAGCCAGTATATCAAAGTTATACGGTGTCACCCCCATTTTCAGAAACAGGGGTATTTTTGTCATTTTACATTTTTGAATATTTTTAAAATTTATTTTATTATTTATGAACTATTTTGGGGTTGAAATTATTTTATTATTTATGATTGTTTTGGGGTATTTGAGTCGGGTTCGAATTTAACTCAATCCGACTTGAAACGGGGACCCGGAGGTAGTTTGACTCTAGTGGGACCCACACTAGTTAGGCATGGCCCACATGATATTAATTTTAGTCCACATGATAGAAATATTTTAGTTAGAGGTTAGACTAATTATATGGATAAGGTTAGTGTGATTAGAGACTTTAGAATGACTAATTTAGCCCCAACCAATTAGCCCTTTCCTAATACTCATAGAATAGGTTAGTAGGGACATTTGGACCTTACCATAATAGGACAAATAGCTCCATATGGCCAGCCACTTTGGGAGAGGATAGGCTCAAGTTCATTTCATTATTCTCATCCACACTCTCTCTTGTTCTTCCCAAATTCCTAAAGAGCAATCCCTAGCAATTTCTCCACCAAATCCTTCCATTTTGCTACCAAATCTTCTTCTTTCCTTCTCCATTCTAGCCAAGGAGGAAGCTACCCAAGTTTGGGAGGATTCGGAGCTCGTTCGTGTCCTTTTGGAATCTCTACGTGTCGGTGTCGCTCCGGGAAGGCTTTTCTTCGATTCGATCTACCAGGAGGTATAAATCCCTTCTCCTTTTCATTTCCTCATGCATATAGGTCTATTTTGAACCCATAGGAATGACCCCCATGGTTGTATCTCCATTTGTGTCCATTTCGTGTCCATTTGGAGGTCATAGGATTGTCCTTTGTGTTGTGGTTGTGTCCATGTGGGAAAACTCCAAATTTGGACACACTATGTGTTGTTGTTATGTATGAATGAATTATTACATGTTTAATCTCATATTTTTGTATTGGAGATGTGTTCTATAGTGTCTCATATATATATATTAGTGTAGAGAGTGAGTTCTTGATATATTATGTTATATACTTGTGTTCTTTTGTCTCAAACTACCCAAATCCGTCATGATTTTTATCCACGTTTTTAATTTCAGCCCTAACTTAGAAATATCATAACTTCTAGCTCAAAGCTCGGTTTAATCTCCTTTTTTTAAAAGAAGCGTATTGAAGTTAGATTCCAAAAACATATATTAATAGGCCTAATTCTTTCTGTAACTTTCTGGAGAATTATTTGAGTGTCAGCTGTACGAAAGACAAACGCGTTCTCGGTGTTTTCGCGATTCCGGGAGTTTCCGGAAACGAAAACGCGATCCGTTTAAAGTTTCGGAAAGCTAACACATAGATCTATAACATACTTTAATCCTAGATTTTAATTCATGCTGAGATGGTACAGTATTGATTATTAGTAGGAGTTACTATTCGGCATATGCATTTTGTGCGCCCTTATGTGTAATATAATGTTCTATTTGATTTTAACCCATGTTAATGTATATACATTATGTAATTAAATAGAGAATGCAAGCATGAGTAAATGTTTAAAAAATGATGTATGAGGTGTAAGTATCCTATCTAATGTAAGCATGTATAAGTATGGCTTGTAATGAATATGTAGGTTCCATAGTATGTAATGTATGGTGCATATAGTAGTGCAAGAGAATAAATGAATGATGAATGAATGCAAGCATGAATGTAATGTAATAATAGATGTAATGTATGCAATATACAAGTTAATGAGATATAATGTTCTATGTTAACACAAATCCTATATTACCTCATGTACCCCTTACACTATGTAGACACTATCACACTTGACACTTTGTTCACTTACACTTTGACACTCTTTGATATGTATACACTATGTATGCCCATTTAACCCTCACTTGCCCCTTTTCCATGATCACATACACACACATAGCCTCTTAAATAAGTATTTATGAATACAGTTAACTTAGCTATGTATGTATATTATATATATGTTAGCATATTGTGTTATAATATATAAGTTTATATAACCATTTAAAATGCCATGATTATAGACCTAATGTTGAATACCAATATATGCATGTGTATATAGTGTAGACATATATAGTTTAAAGTAATAGATTACCTAGTGTATACCAATGTGAATTCTTGCCTATTTGAGTATTGAATAATTGCATGCTAAATAGAGTTGGGTGTATGTTGGCTTGTATAGCCTTGTATTGATGTGTGCTTGCTAGGATAGTCTTGGTTAGGCCTAGTAAGACTTGCTGGGTTAGGACATGACCTAGTTTGACCTAGTTTGACTAGTGCAGTTGACCAGAGTTGACCAAGGGTTAACTTTGGCCTAGTTTGACCTAGATTCATGTAGAATGCATTGTAGTGCTTATATTACCCTTCTGGACATGTTGTGACTTGTGCTGTTCTAATTAGGAGCCAGACACCTCTCCTCGGACAGTATCTTATTGGACATTCAGATATCAGGCGAGTACATTCTCTGATCATTTCATATCTTGTTTAGGATTATATTTCCTGCTTTAGATTACTTTTATGATGCTGACACGTTGGAAACACGGATTAGTACTATATGGATCTTGTTGTGCGATATTTCCCTTAGCGGATACATCGGGTATTCGTGTTCGTGTACTTTATCGTGAGCATCGTGTACCCCTTGTATTCGTGATATTCGTGTACAAATCGTATGAAATCGTGTATACTCATGTATTCACATGATCTCGTGTGCGACTATAATTCGTGTGCAATAACACAACTAGATCCTTGTGTATTGATTGGGGCGGAGGAGTAGAAGTGGTTATATAATCAATCCAGTAGATTACTCGTGTACAACCTCTGTAGATTACTCGTGTACAACATCGTGCCATTTACATAACCATCTTGTGCTCTGAATCACTAGTCACTATTAGTTCTCTATATGTTGTATCTATTTATTTACAGTCTTCCTTTTTCATCATATTATTTCTTCAGATCTTGTATCTTACTTTACTGCATGATTATATTTTTTATCCTGCTATGAACTGTTGAGATGTAATGTGCTCGCTCCTGTCCTGACTGGACCTGTTGATAAATTTTACAGATAGCCTGGGATTGCCTGCTAGCCTAGAGGAGACACAGTAGAGGTTGTCTAGATAGTTATTTCATTTTGTCTGGAGTTGTATTTACTTGTGGATTACTGTATTTGAGTTTTGAGATATATGGGATTATGTATCTTAGACACTTAGACTTCTATCTCATGTATCTCTTTTGGATTTCATATTTATCTATCTTTATCATTCTACCTTAGATTGTGATTGAGTTGTACCTCTGTGTTGGCCTCCTTATGGAGAGTATTCATATTATGCTAGTTATAGTTCATGACCTAGAACAGCGTTCTACCGCCGATACTGCGACGTAGGCTGGGCGTTGTTACGTACTCGTACCCTCACGATGGGTGCGGGTCGTGACATACGGTTTCTCAAGTCCCAGAGTTGGAGTCTTCTTCAATACTTTATCAAAACAGATAGGTTGTTTTCCTTTGTTAGCTGTCGTCGATTTGGGAAAGTTGGCTCTATTGGAGGTGATGAAGCTGATGGAACATTGACAACAGGAGAAGATGGTGCTTGAGGAGCCTCCAGAGCTGGAGTAGGGTTTTCGTGACCTTCTAAATAGTCTCTTAGGTAAGATTTCCCAGACCTGGTACCAATTAAGACCTTTTCTTCGGATACAAGCTCTAAGGAGACCATATTGCAACTCTTTGCCTGGATCTTGTTTCTGGAAGATTTTTTGGCAGGATGAAGAGTTTGTCCAGTAACCCAAACCAACCCGAGATTGGTTGTGAGAAAGATATAGGAAAGAGGTATAGGAGATCTCTTTCCATGGTTCTGAAATAACGTGTAGGCAACTCTAGAGGGGGGTGAATAGAGTTTGTGTCGATAATCACCAAATAAAAATTAACTCTATATCACCTCCACAAAACAACTATCAAGATAGTAAATAAATCATAGAGAAATACGGAAGTAAATAAAGATCAGGAGAGCATATGCAAACACAACAATTTTAACCTGGTTTTCTTCGTGGAGGACTAGTCCAGGCCTGAGAACTTTAGCTCAGGATTGAAATCTACTATTTGTGAAATAGTGTACAACCACGTGTCACACTCTGCTCCCGTAGGAGCGATCATCCTCGCTAAGGCATGATGACGCACGAGCCTAGATTGCGCTCGTGCAAGGCAGTTTCATAACGACCGATTATAGCGGCTGCGCCCGGGTCGTCGCGCAGAAGTCCCAAGCAGAAAGATTGAACATGCATCAAAATTTAAAGACAAAACACAAGTTATACAAAATATACTCTTTATTGATATTGAACAATCAAATTACAATAGGCGCAAGGCCATGATTAAAAGTCTTTCATGCTCACTTTTTTCTCACTTTACAAGTCACTCTGCTCTTCTCATCTCTCGATACAATGCTTGAGCCAACGGAAGCTTCGGAAGGCAATGTCCATACATTATGTCCCGTATAAGTCTTTGACTCCACGCGGCCGCACGCTTCGAATCGCCAAGGAACTCCGTGCCTCGACGCGTCCAAGCGAGCTCCGTGCCACGAGCTTCTACCTATGCCTGTACATGGAAACTGTGTGGGTGTCAGTACTCAACTGTACTGGTGGAGTGAGCTCCTTGCCCACCCATACATAACCGACACGTTTATTTACTTTGTGGAACTTAAACCCTTTCGATTGTCTTTCTAGTCTTGCCTTAGGATTCATTTTAGAACAAGACGTCTCGGCCTATACTTGGCAACGCAACGACAAGGTCGTGCTATTCTCTATTCGTGACTTTAATGTGTTCGAGGCAGTGCCTCGCCGAGCAGAACCCACACAACTCGACCGTGCCAAGACTTTCACTTGTTTGACGTGCCTCAAGACCATTCTTGTGCCAATGACATCAAGGGGACGACGCAGGTCGTGCCAGTACACTTGCTTAGACTTGTTCGTGCTTCAAAATTGAGGTTGTGCCTCGTAACTTATCAAGACTTAACCATGTTACCGGCTTGCGGCCTTCCAGTTCGACTCATAAACCAACTTAGACAAGACTTGTAAAACATAGTGTCGATTTCATGAACATCCCGACGCCAAGTATCGTGCCAAGCACGGTGCCTATGCTGCAGCCCAATCTTAGGCCCGACATTGTGTTAACGACTGGACATACATGCAAGTTCGAGACTCAATCCAAAGGCATACATGTAGTTTTGTCGCTATTCTGCCGACCCATCTATATGAGTGGTCACTAGAAATGTCAAGCTATCTTAGACCCGGCTCGGGGATATCGGATCGTCCATCCACGGGTAGCTAGCCCGGAGGCGCCGAATCTTCCATGTGGTTATCCAGCATCCTACTTTGAGCCTTCTCGCTTCTCCCGGGCCGACATGATCCCGGTGCCCCGACGATCATTCGAGAAGACTACACCTTATCGACAAGTTGTCCAATGGCCATGCAGACTCAACTTGATCGACCAAGTCCTTCCTTAACCATAACCATGCTTTCCATCTTTCTATCGAGACTCCCAAGTAGGGGATCGATCTCGCGTGCTTGCTTATCCAGACTTATCGAGACTCCCAAGTAGCGGGCCGATCTCGTGTGCGAGACTTATCAAGACTTAGCGAGACTCCCAAGTAGCGGAACCGATCTCGCGTGCGAGACTTAACGAGACTCCCAAGTAGCGGGATCGATCTCATGTGCGAGACTTATCGAGACTTAGCGAGACTCCCAAGTAGCGGGACCGATCTCGCGTGCGAGACTTATCGAGTATCCCAAGTAGCAGGACCGGTCTCGTGAACTTTCTTATCGAGACTTAGCGAGAATCCCAAGTAGCGGGACCGATCTCGCATGAACGAGGCTTATCGAGATTTAGCAAGACTCCCAAGTAGCGGGACCGATCTCGACGATAACTAGTCGAGTGGACTTCCTTTGTCCGTGGCATGCTTTTCACTAAACTGACCGTGGCTCGTGCCTTAGACAGGCCTGGTTCTCTAGGCGACGCTATTGCTCAAGTTATATACTTTATACGACGAGCCTTGTTCTCGTGGGACTACGTGACTTGACAACCGCAGATAGAGCAGGACAGTGCTAGAAATGGCTTCGATAGCCCAGCACAACTCTTGTCTAACTTATTCGGGCAATGACTCGACGAGCAAAGGCTATGCCGTGCTTCGTATCGAGGGAACGTGCCATGCACGCGTTCGACTTCAACAATCAAGTTCGCGGGTGCCTAGACTTAAGCCACAAGCCATGCAATACGACTTAACCCACGGGACATGTGAAGGCTATGCCAAGCCTTGGACGACGGGACCGTGTATGCTTTATCAAGCATTCATGCGGCGAGGCCTATGAGTTAGGCTGATTCGAGTGTTGCGGCAACTTAGGCCAAATTCCTTCTCCCAAGCCACGGGAAGAAGGATCGAGTGTCATTTGAAAGCACGCTGATTCGAATTCTAAGCAGACCGTGGGACCATTTTCTATGTTCTAAGACATTTCGACCCGTCGGGATTATTCCGTTAGCTATGTGGATGCGTCTCTTTTATTATCAAGCCTAACTTGTGCAAGTTGAAAACATGCGAGTTATTAAGTGAAGGCTAAGATGAGGCAAGTTCACCGAAACTACCCCACCTTAGCGAGGAGTCGCCTCGACTGAGTGAGCCTTCGATTAGCCGTTACAAGGCTAAGTCCAAACGCGGTCGGCGTTTCGATTCCTCTGATTGACTTTGTGGGATGGGGCACTACATCATATACCACTCAGAATAAGTTTCGTCCTCGAAACTAACTGACTACTTATACTTAGACCACTTGATCCAAGAACTGTCGTACACACTCCGCCTACGAGTTTCTTCGATTCCGAGCCACGCTCGTACAATTATCATTCTTTCCTTTATCACGATTTCAAATCCTCGACACTTTCCATTCCTCAAGTCTCGTTTGAATTCAGCGTATCACTTGGTTGGATCATGCACGCATTCCAGGTATCCCTAAAATAAATGTATTCAGCCAAGCCGCATGATAGAGAATTTGTCATTCTCACTCGAGTCGCATCGTACACATACTCAGGCGTCCCTGAAATATATTCATGTCAGCCGAATCTCGGAGGGTATTCTCATATTCTTGATTCACTCTATCCATCCATACCAATCCTCAAGATCAATCTTTCGATTGCTAACTCTTGAAACAGGGACGTCTCGCCTAACCGCTAGGCTATTTCTCAAGGCTTAAGTCAATGTCAGGATTGGAATCATAGTTCCCCAACAATAATGCCAATAATGACCCCAATCCTAGGGTCAATCCAAAGTCGATAGTGTGGGATTTTCTACCCAAGCTCCCATCACTCAGATTTCTAAACATCAAGCATGATCACCTAATTCGCCTTAAGGCATTCATTGCGTATATTCAAATCTATTTCAAATCACCAATTCTAACCAACTCTTGTATTCGATTTCGAGGTCATCTAGCTTGATAATATTGTGCCCCAATCTCACGCGAGTCTGATTATCCACGGTGGTTCATGAATCACCATGCAACGCTCCCGCAGATAATCATTCTCATCGGGGCGTAACTCTTGTTTGAGTCTAGACTATTTTATTCACGATACGTGGATTGGACCTACTCAATCTTCAAGTTCGATCGTCAAGCACACTGAGTCATCCTCGAGTCCACCTTCGCGTCAAACCATAAGTCGAAGCAATCAAATTACCATGCCATACAAGTTCGATCACCTCCCGCTGTATG
>JANAVB010014349.1:27500-120016 GCA_029216955.1 Iris pallida
TCACTGGTACCCCATGCAAGCGAACTATCTGCTCCATGTATAGCTCTGCCAACTTCTCGGTAGAGAGCCCCATCTTGAAGGGTATGAAGTGCGCACACTTCGTCAGCCTGTCCACAATAACCCAAATGGCATCCTTTTCTACTTGGGAACGAGGAAGCCCTGAAACGAAGTCCATCGTAATGTGTTCCCACTTCCACTCGGAATGGGTAATGGCTGCAATAGACCAGCTGGCCTCTGACGCTCCGTTTGACCTGCTGGCAAATTAGGCAACTCGAAATAAAATATGATACATCTCTCTTCATCCTGTGCCACCAAAGATGTTCCCGCAAGTCACGGTACATCTTGTTGGCACCAGGGTGAATAGAATATTGCGATCGGTGTGCCTCCTGTAAGACTGCCTCTATCAGCTCTTCCTTCGATACGCACAACCGGCTGCCATGCCTCAAGGATCCATCCTCTGCTACGGTGAAGTCATCTAGCAATCCAGCTAAAGCCTGGGCTCGAAGTCTGCGGAGGCTCTTATCTGTAGACTGTACCTCCTTGATCTGCTCTATCAAACCTGACTGAATGTCTAGCGCCATCATCTGTATCACTGATCCTGGCCGACTCTCTCTATACCGAGCTTCTCCAGTTCTTCCCGTAAATGCCGATCTATCATCAGATACCATGCCATCGGATGCCTGCTCAGCGCATCCGCCAACACATTTGCCTTTCCGGGGTGATACTGTAAATCGATGTCGAAGTCCTTCATCAACTCCAGCCGTTATCTTTGTCTCATGTTCAGCTCCTTCTGCGTGAACACATAATTTAAGCTCTTGTGGTCAGTAAATATTTCCACTCACTTTCCGTATAAGTAGTGTTTCCACAACTTGAGGGCAAAGATCACCGCAGCTAACTCTAGGTCGTGGGTAGGATAGTTCCGCTCATGAGTCCGTAATTGCCTAGATTCATAAGCAATTACTTTCCCATGCTGCTGTAGGACACATCCTAGCCTCTTTTCGGAAGCATCGCTGTATATGGTAAAACCTCTAGACCCTGAAGGTAATGTCAGAACTGGAGCGATCGTCAGCCTCCTCTTCAGCTCCTCAAATATTGCCTGGCAGTCCTCTGACCAGATGTACTCTGCGTCCTTTCGTGTCAGCTTCGTTATGGGTTCAGCTATTCTAGCAAAGTCCTGGACAAACTTCCTATAATAGCTTGCTAAACCCAGAAAACTCCTGATCTCTGAAACTGACGTCGGAGCCTTCTATGTCTCAACGGCGGCAATCTTTCTGGGATCAACTGAGATCCCCTCTCCAGTGACCACATGACCGAGAAACTCCACTCGGTCCAAAAAGAACTCATACTTCGACAATTTGGCATAGAACCTCTCATATCTCAGAATCCCTAAAACTGTCCGCAAGTGCTCTGCATGCTCCTCCGGCATCTTCGAGTATATCAGGATCGTCGATAAATACATAATGAACTTATCCAGATACTGGTGAAATGTCTTATTCATCAAGTTCATAAAGACAGCTGGCGCATTTGTGAGACCAAATGGCATCACCAAAAACTCGTACTGCCCATACTTCGTGTTGAACACCGTCTTCTGAATGTCTGCATCCCTGACTTTCACCTGGTGGTAATCGGATCTCAAATCTATCCTGGAAAATACCTTCGCCTCACTCAACTGGTCGAACAAATCATCTATCCTGGGCAGAGGATATTTGTTCTTAATGGTGATGGTATTCAACGCCCGGTAGTCAATACACAACCGGACTGTACCATCCTTCTTCGTACAAAGTGTACTGGTGCTCCCCATGAAGAAGTACTAGATCGAATGAAACCCTTTTTTAATAGGTCATCAATCTTCTCCTTCATCTCTACGGCCTCCTTGGGGTTCACTCTATAGCAAGCCCGGGATACTGGTGATGAACCCGGTACTAAATATAGTAAACTCCACATCTTTGTCAGGAAGAATCCTAGAAGATACTCTAAAATAAATCCTTTAACTCCCTAATGATAGGGTGTGGCGGTGCTAACTCCCCAACTGCGTATAATAGTTCGGCTCTAGGCTGATCTCCGGCCCTGTCCTCCTGACACTGAATGGTGCCGCCTGGGGACTGAACAGAATACTACCCTTATAACAGTCTATGGCTGTGAGCATAGCTAAGCCAATCCATCCCCAATACGATATCATACCCAGGAGTGGCATCGCAAAGAATCGCACCCTAAACTCTCTCCCAGCTATAGTAATAAGCATCTATAGATAGCCCTGATGGGTACTGGTCCGCCTTCCGTCATTACTCTACTCATCTCCTTGGTAGGTGTAGCTACTAAGTGGTGTTTATGTAAAAACTCTAATGATAGAAAATTATGCGATGCACCAGAATTAATAAGCATAGAGCTAGAAAGTATGCAAATACATGACCTGTGATGACTTCGGCTAATAATCTAGCTCTGAAACCTGCTCCAGCTCTGCCTCAAGAGCCAGACTATAAGCCGTCCCCTGGGGTCCCTTCTGCTGCTGTAGATGTTGCCCAAACCTCTGCTGCTGAGTCGGAAGCGACGGTCCTCTAGATGGGGGTCCGACGCCTGGTACCATCGCTACTTGGCAGTCCCGAAGCTGATGGGATAGATCCACAAGCTAAACACTGTCCCAACTTCTTCCTACAGATAGAAGCATCGTGGCCTGGCCTTCTACAGAATGAACACACACCTCCCTTCTAATGCCGGGGTCCCGGGCTCTAACTGGCGGGTTGGGTGATGTGGTACGGGAAGATGGTAAGTCTGCTGGTGCGGTGCCGGTGCTCTCGGCTGAAAAGCCTGACGCTTGGAAGGTCCCTCGGGGTGTACGGGAGCCGGCCTCTTGTAAGACTGAAGACGCTCCTCTATGCTCCGGGCCAACTCTAGGCTCTGGTAGTAGTCAGTCGCTCCGTTCGCTACTATAAGAATGCCAATGTCTGGAACTAGACCATGGCAAAACCTACGCATCATCTCCTCTGGGTCTGCAACCAGACTAGGAGCGAAACGGCTCAATCAACTAAACTCCGCTGCGTACTCGTCAACAGAACGGTTCCCCTGCTGGATGTTCTAGAATTGTAGCCCTATGGCTACCCTAGCGGTAGTTAAGAAGAATTTCTTCTTGAACTGGATCTTAAACTGATCCCAAGTGGCCCTCCCTCTCGTGAATAGTGCTCTTTCTTGAACCAAACTCTTGCCAAGTCTGTCAGCAGAAATCTCGCTGCCTCGACCTGGAGGTCACCCGGCAACCTAGCTCCAAGGAGCTTCCTCTCCACCGAGTCTAGCCAGTCATCTACTACTATGATGCCCTCAGTCCCCATGAACTCCTTGGGGTTCAGACCCATGAAGTTCTTGATTGTCCCCACTCTCTGCCGTAGTTCTACCGGTGGTGGGACCATGGTACGCTCCTCAGAACGCTCCATGCTCTGGCGGAGTAAGGTGGTCTGCACCTGATGGGTCGTTAGGAACCCCTGGATCAGTGAACAGTTGGTTCCTGTCGAGAGTGACGGAAGCCTGGGCAGGTATAGTAATAGGTGGTGGTGGGAGTATCGGGTCCTGCTGGGACTGTGATGTGGAAGGTGGTGGTAGCATCTGGGTTGGTGGATTTGTGGAGTGGGAGAGTATGGTACGTGGAGGTGGAGGTGCATCGGTCAACTGTCAACCGACTGGATGGGAAGTGTGTTATTTTCAAGTGTGGCATACTGGGATGAGCGGGTGAGCACCATCTAATACACAAAAGAACTTATAAGGACTCTTTTAAGTAAACAATCATAAACAACAAGAAAGTCTAATTTGTAATAGTAAGCATACGATGCGACATGTTTCTTATGTTGCAATCCTAGGAATCCTCTAGGTGTTCTAAAACGTTATTCCTAGTATTGTCTAGTTACCTTAAGTTCCTAATTACAGGCATGCTTGGTACAATGACGTAGCCAAACAATTTAGTCACCCTGCATGGGCCACCACTAAAAACATGTCACGATCCTATCCAAATTGTTGGGCCGACCGAGTCATGTCCAGCCTACACTTGAGATAAAGCGTAGTAAGCTGTTCTAAAGACAAATAAGATAACCAAAGTGTGCTAACAGTTCTATATAATGAGTCAGAATATATCCAAACACAAAATCATCTCGTATATAAATATGGTCCAAGTACATGGCTAAAATAAAATTGGATACAGGACCAGTTACAAAATACATAGTCAACAACATGACTACTCTCAAAAGTCCCAAGTAAATAAACAAACTAGACGAGTTTTCCCGCAGGTACATCCTCGTAAAGTAAAGCCTGATCCTCGATGGCAACCCCATAATAAGAATCACAAAGCAACTCTTCCCTGGTAAGTATACCTACAATTTATCCTGTCAGGACGGGAGCAAGTACTGATTCTAACAAACTAAATATACGAAACATGAAATGAACAAAAGTGTAGGAATCATGACATATCATAATCTATCATGGCATCATATGTTTGTTTTTAAAGTTTAAAACTGTAGCATGTACATGATCGGTCAATAGGTAAAATAGGATATACAGTGACACATATCAATTTTTTGATGTGTACATACGTACACATAACGGCATTGGTGTATATCCATACACAAATGCGGGACCAGAACATACGACAAAGTTATATATAGAATATAACAATGCTCGGTAAATACATACGGAGAAAGGGGGCATGATCACGTACTCTATTAACAGTTTCCCATAACCCTGTTGTTAAACATGTGAGAGATATAAGAACTGTCCTAAGCATGATAGGGACTGAAAATAATATAACATGTGAAGATTTAACTTGCTACCCCAAGGATCAGCATTTAACATGGTTGGATCACAGTTTATTGTTATAGCAGTATGTAAAGTTTGTGGAGGTACTTGCCTATAGAAAAGCAAGGTAGTAAAGGAAATGCTACAGATGTTTGATGTCTCGTCACTGTAAAAATAATACATAAACTTAGTTTTATACTAAGTTAAACACTAAGACACTAGTTGTGCGACACGACTTTCTGACTGGACACCTAGCCAAATGATGACTTTAGCATAAGAGATCAATATGGGGTGACACAACATCCAAACTAACTTTCTAGGGCCTTTACACTAGTGTAGAGTGAGGTTCAATACTACAATAACTTAAATCAACACAAAACTTTGTAAGTCGTAACTACTCAATAAATAAATCAGACTGTACACTGTATTCCAACAATTTTTGAGATAGACAAATTGCTCAATTATACATAAAATAAAGTACCAAGATGATCCTTGTTAATTATAGAAATTTATACTAATTTTTTTGGAATTTATAAACCCTCATAGATATATATTAAAAATCAGTAAACATAAGTATCCCGAAAATGAGTTATGTTACCCTATTTTTATAAAATGCCAAAAGTAATATTAAATACTGGTAAAATTTTATTAAATTAGCTAAATTAACATAGTATTTAAATACAATTTCTTCCATATTTCTATAGCACTTAAAATATATATAAAAATTCAAAAATAGCAAGTTACTAATCTTGAAAAATAAATAATTAATTATTTAGTATTTTGTCCACGTATACGAAATTGAATCGAAATCCAGATACGGGACCCAAAGTCATGAATCAAGTCCAATATGACTTGTACAGACTTTGAATGTATTAGACACATTTGGGCCCAAAAAGCTATGCTAGGTTTGGACACCAAATGGCCATGATAAATAAAATACAACAATTAATATATTAAAAATATACATTAAGGTATTAATAATATATATTAAAGTAGTGAAATATACAAGTCATAAAATTATATAATAAAATAACTTGTGAATTTACACATAACGACATTTAGCACAAAATTGTATTTGAGAAATATATATACATATACAACAAATACATTTATATATATATACATAAATATATAGATATTTATATATATATATATATATATATATATAATGAATATATATATATATAATGAATATATATATATATATATATATATATATATATATATATATATCTATATATATATATATATATATACCCGCCCGCGGAGCCCCGCCGAAGGCCCCGCCCCCCTTGGCCGTTGGATCGCGCGGGCCCCACGCGGGCCCCGCGCGATCCGATGGTGCATGGGGGGCGGGGCTTCGATGGGGCTCCACGGGCGGGGCCTTTGATCCGCTCCCTATATATATATATAATAATAAATAAACATATATATATATAAATACTTAATATAAAATACATATATACATATACAAATACAGTATATATATTATGTATATAACAATATAATATATATATATATATATATATTTTTAACAATATATAATATATATATATATATATATATATATATATATATATATATATATATATATATATAAATACGAATACATATACATATATATAAAAAAATACATATATACATATATATATAATAAAACAAATAAAATAAAAACAAAACAAAAAGAAAACAAAAAGGGGGGCTCGAACTTGGCCTGTTGGAACAGGGGGGCTTAACATTGCTCGGGTTGGCCAGGGGGTCAGCTCGGGTTAGCTTGAGAGGGATAGAACTTAGTTAGTTTACAATAAATTTAGGATAATGGGTGTTAAACCCAATAATCAGTCTATTAAACCCGTTAACCCATACTTCTGTGTCTTCGTGTCCTGGCAGTTAGGGACACGAAGACATACGAGTCCTGTGTCCAGGGCGTGTACGACTCACACGACACGAGTTTCTCGTGTTCGAGCACATCAGTGGACTCCTCGTGTTTAGGCGAGTCCAGTGACACCAACATGAGACACTGAACGACACGAAGGGTGAGATGACACGTACGTGTCCGTCGAACAGTGGCTTTCATGGGCGTTGCACGGCAGAGGAGATGTCGGGGTGGTTGGGAAAAAATGGCGCTGTGGTCGTCTCGTCGAGGCGCGTCGATTGGTGGTGGTTGGAGGCGTCGACGTGGCCTGTAGGGGTGGCGCTCCTAGATCTAGGGTTTCGACGAGTTCGTCGGAGAAGATAGGGGGTCGGCCGGCGTTGGGGTGGTCGAAAAAATGGTCTAGAGTTAGGGTTTAGGGTCGGGGTTGATTTATAGGGTCGGGAAGTCGGTCGAATTAGGGGCTGGGTTACAGAAAATAGGGTTTAGGTCGGTCGGCCGGTCGTCGGTCGTCGGGCGTAGGTGAGGGAGGAGAGAGAAAATCGTGGGAGGAGGGTGACGGGTGATTTTCAGTAAGGCCCCCCAAGTTTGGGGTTTAACAATTAACCCCACTGCCTCTCAGTTTGCAAATATAATTTGCAAACTGAATTTAAATCAAATCAATAATTTATAAATTGATATTAAAATAACAAATTACAAATTGATATTTTAAGCTATAAAATTCATTTTAAAAATCATTTAAAATTCTTGAAAATTTCTAATAATTATAATAACTTATTTTGAGGATATAAATGTATTTAAAATTATAAAAATAATATTTAAAAAATCTAGGGGCTTACACTATTCGCTAAAACATCTTTCAGATTCGTTTGACGAATCTCTAGTGTAATCGCTCACGTCGTCTCGACGTACTAGATCGTTCACACAAATCCTCAAAATCTAATCCAATCTTTCATGTACGCCTAAGCGCTAGTCCGATAACATTTCCCTCGATATACACTCTAAGCGTATCTCTGTTCTCGACCGAGCGGTACTTAATATCGCTCGTAATCCGTTTGCACCAAAATTTGAGGTGCGCGACAAGCAACACAACTTAGCCAAAAGGCCGTGTGCATAGCCATCCCGTACGGACTATACTCCGAGTTTGCATGCTCAATTGCTAAGGTCGATGTAGGACTAGTTAGGCACGCATACGACTTGCTAACTTTAGCACGTGTTTTCTATCAAGTCAAGTTTGACACCTTTCGGTACAAAGGCCATTGCCTATCGATGCGTTCGATTGAACGCTTGTACGAGATTTTGAAAATATTTAGACTTATTGTATGGACATGTCGAAGGACATTTGAGAGAGAGCGCACACTTCTTATCATCGACGAGCTTTCAAAACTGAGAGATTCGGATAGAAGTCCAAAGACGTAAAGCCGTGCTCTGATACCATTATGTCACGCCTCGCTCCCGTAGGAGCGATCGTCCTCGCTAAGGCATAATACCGTACGAGCCTAGATTGCGCTCGTGCAAGGCAGTTTCATAACGGCCGATTACAGCGGCTGCGACGGGGTCGTCGCACAGAAGTCCCAAGCAGTAATATTGAACATGCAGCAAAAATTTAAAGGCAAAACACAAGTTATAAAAATATACTCTTTATTGATATTGAACAATCAGATTACAATAGGCGCATGGCCATGATTACAAGTCTCTCATGCTCAATTTTCTCTCACTTTAAAAGTTACTCTGCTCTCTCTCATCTCTCGATACAATGCTTGAGCCAGCGGAAGCTTCGGAAGGCAATGTCCATACATTATGTTCCGTATAAGTCTTTGACTCCACGTGGCCGTACGCTTCGAATCGCCAAGGATCTTCGTGCCTCGACGCGTCCAAGCGAGCTCCACGCCATTAGCTTTTGCCTGTGCATGTACATGGAAACTGTGTGGGTGTCAGTACTCAACTGTACTGGTGGAGTGAGCTCCTCGCCCACCCATACATAACCGACACATTATTTACTTTGTGCAGCTTATATCCCTTTTGATTGACTTTCTAGTCTTGCTTTAGGATTCATTTTAGAACAAGACGTCTCGGCCTATACTTGGCAACGCAACGACAAGGTCGTGCTATTCTCTATTCGTGACTTCAATGTGTTCGAGGCAGTGCCTTGCCGAGCAGAACCCGCGCAACTCGACCGTGCCAAGACTTTCACTTGTTTGACGTGCCTCAAGACCATTCTCGTGCCAATGACATCAAGGGGATGACTCGTGCAGGTCGTGCCAGTACACTTGCTTAGAATTGTTTGTGCTTCAAGATTGAGGCCGTGCCTCACAACTTATCACGACTTAACCATGCTACTGCCTTGCGGCCTTCCTGTTCGACTCATAAACCAACTTAGACAAGACTTGTGAAACATAGTGTCGATTTCACGAACATCCCGATGCCAAGTATCGTGCCAAGCACGGTGCCTATACTGCAGCCCAATCTTAGGCCCAGACACTGTGTTAACGACTGGACATACATTCAAGTTCTAGACTTAATCCAAAGGCATACACGCGGTTTGCCGCTATTCTGCCGACCCATCTATATGAGTGGTCACTAGCAATATCAAGCTATCTTAGACCCGGCTCGGGGATATCGGATCGTCCCTCTGCGGGTAGCTAGTCCGGAGGTGCCGAATCTCCCATGTGGTTATCCAGCATCCTACTTTGAGCCATCTCGCTTCTCCCGGGCAGACATGATTCCGGCACCCCGACGATCATTCGAGAAGACTATACCTTGTCGACAAGTTGTCCAATGACCTTGCAGACTCAACTCGATCTACCAAGTCCTTCCTTAACCATGACCATGCTTTTCATCTTTCTATCGAGACTCCCAAGTAGCGGAACCGATCTCGCGTGCTTGCTTATCCAGACTTATCGAGACTCCCAAGTAGCGGGACCGATCTCGTGTGCGAGACTTATCAAGACTTAGCAAGACTCCCAAGTAGCGGGACCGATCACGCGTGCGAGACTTATCGAGACTCCCAAGTAGCGGGATCGATCTCGTGTGCGAGACTTATCGAGACTTAGCGAGACTCCCAAGTAGCGGGACCGATCTCGCGTGCGAGACTTATCGAGACGCCCAAGTATCGGGACCGTTCTCGTGTGAACGAGGCTTATCAAGATTTAGCGAGACTCCCAAGTAGCGGGATCGATCTCGACGACAACTAGTCGAGTGGACTTCCTTTGTCCGTGGCATGCTTTTTACTAAACCGACCGTGGCTCGTACCTTAGACAGGCCTGGTTTCTCTAGGCGACACTATTGCTCAAGTCATATAATTTATACGACGAGCCTTATTCTCGAGGGACTACGCGACTTGACAATCGCAGATAGAGCGGGATAGTGCTAGAAATGGCTTCGCTAGCTCATCACAACTCTTGTCTAACTTATTCGGGCAATGACTCGACGAGCAAAGGCTACGCCGAGCTTCGTATCGAGGGAACGTGTCGTGCACGCGTTCGACTTGAACAATCAAGTTTGTGGGTGCCTAGACTTAAGCCACAAGCCGTACAATACGACTTGACCCATGGGACATACGAAGGCTATGCCAAGCCGTGGACGACGTGATCATGTATGGTTTATCAAGCATTCATGCGGCGACGCCTATGACTTAGGCTAATTCGAGTGTTGCGGCAACTTAGGCCAACTTCCTTCTCCCAAGCCACGGGATGAAGGATCGAGTGTCATTTGAAAGCACGCTGAGCCGACTTCTAAGCAGACCGTGGGACCATTTTCTATGTTCTAAGACATTTCAACCCGTCGAGATTATTTCTTTAGCTATGTGGATGCGTCTCTTTTATTATCAAGCCTAACTTGTGCAAGTTGAAAACATGCGAGTTATTAAGTGAAGGCTAAGATGAGGCAAGTTCACCGAAACTACCCCACCTGAGTGAGGAGTCGCCTCGACCGAGCGAGCCTTCGAGCAGCCGTTGTAAGGCTAAGTCTGAACGCTGTCGGCGTTTCGATTCCTCCGATTGACTTTGTGGGACGGGGCACTACACCACGTGCCTTTACTCAGAAGAGCACGCCTACTTCTTACAAACACGAGCCTTTGAAGCGCTCGCAACTTTAACTTCGCAGTGGCAAAACTTGGAATTTTTTAAGTGACTTCTTTTCAACTCTTGCACAAAAACTTCTAGCTGAATCGCACTTGAGCACCTTGGGGCTTAGGATGTTTTGTGGCTAGTGGATTGGAAGAGTAAGGCTTAGGTAGTATAAGGCTTAGATGATTGAGAGTAAGAGATAGAAAGATGATATGAAATGAGAGAAATTAAGCCTTATTTATACTACTCTGGGGAGGCAGAGTTCGGCCCGAATTCTGCCCCAAGAATTCAAATTTTTGAACGTTGGACAGCTTGTACCAAACAGGTCCTAAAATCAGGGTGCTAAAAATTAGGAGACAGAGTTCGGCCCGAACTCTGTGTGGGGGCAGAGTTCGGCCCGAACTCTGCCTCCTAGGTGGCAGAATGTCCTTTGGGCCTTTGGGCTTGGTGGAGCTTGGGCATGGTTCATGAATTGGTCTGTTTGTATGGTAGAGCTTGGAGAGATATGTCTAGGGGTTGAGATGACACAGTGCGACTCAAAATACACATTCTCCTAGACTCAATAAATTAAAGATTACAGACTTGGAACAAATAGAAAAACCAAGAGCCCTTTGATGACGCCTTTCTTCTGAAATTTGAGCAGACCTGAAGACGTCTTTTTCCTTGACATTAGTCGTCCAAAGATAAGCAGATATAGAAATCTGAATACCTTTCGGGGGCTTCGCCCCTGAACCCCCGACTGGGGGTGCTGCCCCCTCGACCCCTGTAGCGGAACCCCCGAAGCGAGGCCCCGGATTGGTCGCTAGGCGGTTCAGAGAAATCTTTTTGTATGATGCCGTCTTTGGTCCTTCATTAATTCTTTATTGCCTATGTCCTGGTTTGATCTTGTTTGATCATGCTTATTGCATGTCTACAAATACATGTTAGGCGAACAAAATATGTTGCAGTACGATACAAGCTTGGCAATATGATATAGGACAATTAGGACAATGCTAAGTTTAAGTAGCAACATGATAGTGAGTATATGAATATTAGTGACATCATTATGTTAAACTTAATTGATTAGCCATATTCAAAAACACGATGTAATCATTGGGCTAACAATCTCCCCCTTTTGATTATGGCAAATTGGTTAAGTTTAAGACAGATACGATAGATGCATGTATCACTAATAAACACATATTACTAGAAGATTGTGTGCTAACTTAAACTTATTTCTCCCCCTTTGACATGATAAAAAAAATAATCTCCCCCGTAATAAGAGATAAAACGAACTCAAGCATAAGTAAAGGAGGAAGGCATAGACAATCATGATCAAGATGTACTAAATAAGGAACAATGAGAGAAGTGTAAAAAGACAAGTAAATAAACTACATACCAAATATAGAGTACCAAATAGAAAATAGCTTGTCAAAACACAAATAGTTGGTAAAACTAAAAGAATTTGAATATAATCAATAGATAGTGTACCAACATGAAATCCAAGAAAGGCATCCAAAGACATAGTATGATATGAAATATTGCTCTAGTTTTGGAAGAGAATTAGAAATAAATGATTTCAGTCAAAATCCATGGGGATTGGATAATTGTAAATAATAGATATCAAAGAAGAAATATACTAATTGAGATATTTGAAATATAAAAACTTGATATCAATTGAAATATATAAAATTGAAACATTGATCAATGAAACTATGATAGTCACAATTGTCCACAGATAAATAGTGGAACAAAATAAAGGAATGATCAATATAAAATAAAGCAATTGATATAAAATGATCTCATTATTTGCAAATCTATTTGCTTATCCAAAATTCATGCATTTGAACTCAATTACCTTATCATGCTATATGAATACCCTTTAGATAAACATGAAGGTAAAGGAGAAAAATATGTGAGAAAGAGAAATTTATTCGACTTGAATGCTCCCCCTCAATATAGATAAAATCATAAATTTTGGGTAGGTCCTCAACAAGGAAAGCCAAATCAATTAAGCATACAAGGAAAGCCAAATCAATTAAGTGTACAAGGAAATCCAAATCAAAAAAAGCATAATAGTCATCAAGATAAGATACGAAAGTTAAAATTAACAAGATAACCTATTTAACTCATATAAAAGAGAGATAATATGATGAAAACAATTACATATACTCTCATACACCCTTTAAAATAACAGTATCATAACCTAAATCACTAAAATAATGATAAAAATATGGGTTAATGATGAACTAGGTATACGACATATTAAAGGGTATAAATGAATTGAACCAATTTATTTACTCCCCCTTAAAATATGCGTATCTAGTTCCAAAGCACTTATAGCAAAAAAAAAATGATAACTTCAAGATCTAGGGGTAAATCAACTATTGATTTCTCCTCCTTGCTCAATGCATATAAGGTTATAAAAACGTCATAAAACGAATAATGTCATCTTTAGTCAAGAAGAGGTATCCACTTAATAGCTACTAAAGATGATAAATTAAAAGAATATTTCATTTTAGCACATGTAATCAAAAGATGACATACACTAACCTATATAGAAGAATCTTATATTTAAATATGATATATCAATGCATGTTACTTTTTGAGAAGAAGATCATCATGAAAAGAAATAAGGTCAATTAAATCAATCGTGATAAAAGTCAAAATATAGCCAAAATAAAATAAAATAAAACTTAAATATCATGTCCATGATTATCTGTTACGACCCGCACCCTAGAGTAAGGGAACGAGACGTGGGTACGTCCAGCCTACGCCGCAGTGTCGGCAGTAGAACGCTGTCCTAGGTCAATAACCATCTAGCAATATATCTCTAAACAGTTTATACTCCCCGAATGGGGGTGACATAGCAGTAAAACTCAATCACAACTAAGGAAGAGATAACACGATATGAAATAGAACTCAAGGAATAAATAGATGAAAAGTAGTCTAAGATAATCCCAGCAATATCCAAATATACATGGTCTCAGATACAGAATGAAAGAATATATACAACTCTGAACTCCAAATATAGTCTAGCTAAAACATGTCTCAAGACTGCATAAAGTAAGATAAGCCTAACTAATCTAGTCTAGGCAATCGGGGTGATATCCTCAGCTAGAGCTGGGTCCTCCTGAGGGTCCAGCTCGCAGGTGTCATCTAAGGCTGCCCCGTAGTAGGTATCCAGGCAAGCCTCCTCCTCATCCTCTGTAATATTTTCAACAGGTCCAGTCAGGACAGGAGCGAGCACAGTACATCTCAACAATTCATAGCAGGTTAGAAAAAATATAAACATGCAGTAGAGTAAGATACGAGTACTGAAAGAAGTACAGTATGTAAACAGAGAGAGAAAGCTGTAATAGAAATATCTACTATGAATAAAGAGCTAACATGTGGCTAGTGAGTCAGAGTACAACATGGACATGTAAATGGCATGGGATGATTCTGATAAGACACTACGGAATGATTCTGATAAGATACTACTGGTGTATTATTCACATGTCCACTTCTACTCCTCCGTACCCCCAATCAATACACAAGGATCCAACCAGGTTATGTTATGATACTATGTAAGGCCCCCGAAGGGTGATAAGCCCCCGAAGGCTGGTAAGCCCCCGAAGGGTGGTACATAGTAGACCCATAAATAGGAGAAGGATTCCAGGAAGACTATGTGATCATAAGAGTATATGTCACAAGTGATCGAAGAATCAACGAAGCATAGTGATACACCATGTAAGTGAAACGCACAGAACATAGAGTACCCGATGCTCCCTAAGGATAATATCTCAAGAAGGGATCCATATAGTACCAATCCGTGTGACCAATATGACAGTACAAGTAAAGCAATCTACTGCAGAAAATAGTTCTAAGCAGGATATAAAATGATCAGAGAATGTACTCGCCTGTATCTGAGTGTCCAATATGAAAGGTACTGTCCGAGAAGTGGTGTCTGGCTCCTAATCAGAACAGCACAAGTCACAACAAGTCCAAAATAGTATAATGAAGTCCTACTATGCATTCTACATGATTCTAGGTCAATCTAGGCCAAAGTCAACTCTTGGTCAATTCTGGTCAACCCTAGAAGTCAAACTAGGTCTACCAAGTCTAAATTAGGCCAACTTGTCTACCTTAGCCTAATCAAGTCTAACTTAGTACTCCTACACAATTACTAGGTCAACTAACATCACACTTACACATTTATTTAGCACCAAAATCTATGTACCCTATATATACATTACCTATATGATATCCATACACAAATAGATATTCCTATATATTATTTATTCATAATACATTATACTATATAGAAGGCACAACTTTACATTATACATATGGATATATATATTAAAGTATACACTACATATATACTCTACATTAGGAAAAAAATATAGGCATATAGATAGGGGTGTGTGTAATAAAGAGTGAGTGTTGTGAGACTTGTGTAGAGTGAAAACATGTGTGTGAGTGCAAGGATGCAATGGGTGTGTGTATAATGTGAGTGGCGTGTGTGAATCAAGAAGGCTGTGTGTGTCAATGCAAGGACTTGTGTTATATGGGGCTGTGGGTAGAGAGTTAGGGTGTGAGTGCATCTAAGACAATAAAGGAGAGGAATGGATTTCAGTTTAAAATCGAACAATAAGGTTTTAAGCTATTCTCAAATTTCCATCTCAAAACCATGTGAAGCTTCACATTACACTCAGGTTTTTACCTACAGAGAAAAATCCCAGATTCAAACTTATTCTCAGTTTTGAAAACCATCTCCAACACCAAAACAACATTTTAATCAATACCTAATAATCCCATCACATCTCAGATTTTAACACAGTAAAAAAAAGGAAATGAACTTCAGAAAATGGGAAAGGGAACCAACTCCAATATCAGTTTTGTTTCAAACTAATTTTGTACACTGAAAACCCAGTTCAACTCATATATGAAAACACAACCAACAGTTACACTCTCAACTGAAATTCTCAGGTTTAGCCAAACAAAAATAGTCCACTCTTATCAGTTTATTCAATCATGGGAAACACCCAACATCATACGCAGATTTCTATCTCAATACAAAAATCTGTTTTATACAAAATCTCAGGTTCAACTCATATGAACCCTTAGTTGACAGTGAAGCTTAGCTATAGGATAAATCGAAAAAAGAAAGCAATTTGATGAAACAATGAAAGCCCCAACTATGTCCAGGTTTTAAACCTATAATCAGATTTCAGAAACATCAATGCACAATGTCAGGTAATCTCACATACCCAAGTTCAAACCATGACAGGTACTCCTAATCACTCAAAACCTTGCATTCAATTAAACACCACATGAACCGTTATATCCTAACATGGTTTTAATGTACAGAGAATTAACCATAACATAATATATCATTTTGAACATTATCGAGAATCAAAACTGGAAATTAAACAGTGAAAATTTACTGATACACACAGTATCAGAACATATGGGAATTTCCTATTAGACAATCGAAATCATAATTAAACAATATAAAGTAGGTTGGTAAATAGTAAATAGTGTGTGCCAGTGTCATACCCTTCATTTCGTATCCAGGAACCCGACACAAACGTGTCCAATCAGCTAAATACACACAAACATAAGACTGCATTCAGACAGTGTCGTGCACGTGTTCCAGAGAGTCTAGGACACAACACGACACAAATTAGATCTCGTGATCACACATGTGGGTTCGCCTAGGGTAGGACTAGGGGCCTAGCACCCTGAATTAGACCCATATGTCGCCGTGTCCGACTTATCAAGCCGTATCCGAACCCGAAATCGTACTGTGTGTGCATAGTGCAAATCCAGTGCACACACGAATACGTATCGGATACGACACGAGGACTCGTGCAACTTGGGGAGCCTCGTGTCAGTGTCTGCCCCAACGTGTGTGTCGAATATCTCATGTCCAAGTGTCGTATCCAAGGAGGATTAGCCCCCGAGTAGCAGGGGATACGTGCGGCTGTGGTGCTGCCGTGTCCAAGCCATGAATCCGACACGAGCAGACACGAAAATCACATCAGAAGTTCAGGAACCAATAATCAATGATAAAACTAAATTTCCTATTTAAAAACATTTCAAAAATAATACCAACAGTCCCTTTGTGGCATTTTCTCAAACACCAGTATAGGGACACAGATACGTGTCCAAAACGGACACGAAACCCAGGATACCCGACACAAAACCTATACTGATACTTACGGGACTCCTAGGGCTCCCTAATGATGAAGACAAATCGAAATTTCATGGAGATTTGAGAGAGTTACCTAAGCTTGAACTTCTCAAGAAAACCCCTCTTTTAATGGCTCTCCTCTTGATGTCCCAATCCAATCAAAACAACCTCAAACTGAGATGAGACCTTAGCAACAGTAAGAATAGTCATATTAGGACCTAAAGGAATAAATTAGAAAGAAAAAGGAAGAGGAAAGGAGTTCTAGGAATTAAAATACAATAGAAACTAACCTCCTTGAACTTAGAGCTTTTCCTAAGAAAGAGGCAACCCTAGATTTTAGGAGGGTACTTATATGGTGGTGATCCCAATGCTATAGGTGGCCGGCCACATCTCCTAGGGATTAGGGTTTGCTAATTTGGGCTTTGGGCCAAGTTACATAGGCTATGTTTGATTTGATTAATAAGGACTCTAAATCATAAGCCATGATTTATGACTTTCTAATTTCTATTGCTAATTAGGTTCTAATGACCAAACCAAAGATTAGGCTAGATTAGACTAGAGTCGTATATCCTAACCAAGTCCATACTAACTAGGGTTAGCTCCTAGGTTGGTCTACATGGGTCCAAACTAGCCAAAATCAATCCAGTCTAAACAATTCCAAAATAATTCCTAAAAATTCCCATAAATTCAAATAAATTCTAATAAATTTAAATTACCCCAAAAATGACAAAAATACCCTCATACTAGAAATGTGGTAGTGACAAATCTACCCTCCTTAAAGAATTTCGTCCTCGAAATTGAAAAGCGAAATACAACTGATGAGAAGGATGGAAAGCATACCTCACGGTCCAAAAAGATAAGGGTAGCGCTCGCGCATCTCATCCTCCCGCTCCCAGGTAGACTCTCCTGGAGAATGATGCCTCCATGCGACACGTACCAAGGGTATCACTTGGTTCCTCAGAACCTTCTTCCGTCGATCCAGAATCTCCACTGGCTGCTCTGGATAGCTGAGAGAAGGCCCAACCTCTATCTCTGAATGATCGAGCACATGGCTAGGGTCAGCCACGTACCGTCTCAACTGTGATACATGGAATACGTTGTGGACCCCCACAAGTGCAGGTGGCAAGTCTAGCCTGTATGCAACGTCACCGACTCTTCCGCTGATAACGAAAGGGCCGATGAAGCGCGGGCTAAGCTTCCCGCCCCCACCAAAACGTATCGTACCACGAGTCGGAGATATCATCAAGAAAACCTGGTCTCCGACCTAATCACAAGCAAGGTCTCAATTAATTATAATAAACAAACATGATTAAAAATCACAAATAAGTAAAATTCACAAGGTCATCAAGAAAATTCATAAATCATGTTTTTGTAAACTAGCATATTACATATAGATTAAAATTCAAGAAGATAGCTAGATGAGTGAAAGTAAACAAAAATTATGTAAATTAACAATACATCGCAAATAAGCAAGCTACATAACTAATTATGATTAATGAGGTAGGCCATTAACAAGATAAATGTGCTCATTAAATCTTAAGTCACTAACACTAAAGATACATGCTTATGCATAGAGTTCACAATACGAGTAATACATTTTGAATGATCAAAATAATTTATTTACTCTTTACTAAGCAAGGATAAGAGTATAAGATAGCAAGTAAATGAATTGACTCTCATCAAGTAAAGGACAAAAGAGATGTTCATGAAAACACAATAGAACAAATATCTTTGCCAAGTTTTGAGAATAACCCAAGATAATGAAATGATAGATCGATCTAGAGAATGCAAAATATTATAGCCATTATAAAATAAGTGTATTCTCTAGAAATAGAAAATCTCAACACATAAGCTAAAACCATAGTAGCTAAGGGCATGAGAAGTATGATATATCAATTACATTTATTCTCATGTGCTACAAAAACATCATTGGACAATAATAATAAAATATTTATAGCTCAAAATATAGGGCTAGATATGATGATGTATTCTTGAACCTAGAGGTGGATCCAGAACTAGATAATGGTTGTAAGTAGACCTTAATAAATCTTAAGTCTATAAAGTATTGATCACTTTGGGTTAGCTGTAGGGGCCAGTTCCCATCTAGCGGTAGTCCAATGACTAGTACACCGTGTCGCTTCAGGCTATTTACACCTGTATGAAAGAAGGACCCTTTCGGCTTGTTCCCAAAATGTTCTTTACTTTTAAGAATTTAGATTTAAAGATATATATGTAGTATCAGGAAACAACATCAAAATCCAAAATCCCTAAGTACCCAAATAATAATGAAAGAATGATCATCAAAATTTACTAAGAATATTTTCAAAACAAACATTTTCATAATGCACTTATGGAGAAAAATATATAGAAGATAAATGCTCAAAATGTGCACTAATAAGTATGATGATTTTAACAAGTAAGGTAAAGCACAAAACCAAGCAATTCTTAAAAGAACTTCCATAAAAGTCATGAACAAGACACTAATAAACATTTTCTCTCAACATTCCAACTTAAAGGTATTGAATAAATAAATATCAGCAGTTGGAATCGCATAGATAAAAACCATATATATATATATATATATATATATATATATATATATATATATTAAATAGGCATACATGAAAATATTCAAGAATCAAGTAAAAGACATGTGTCCATAAAGTCAACCAAAAAAAGAAGAAGCCATGAAGATATCATCAAGAGAAGGCTTTAAGAAAGAAGCTAGTTGATTTAAGAAAAGATAACACAAATTTGGTAAAAAAAAGAATCAATAGCTAATGTATGAGGTAAGCACAAGTATGAATAGACACTCTTCAAAATAATATGAAACTTGAGCTTAACTCATATGTCCACATAAAGATATTTATACAAAAATAGATATCAATATAAGAAATACATGAACTACATAGAAATGGAGATAAATATAGTCATGTATAAATAAACTTTATTAGGGAAAGACATAATTGATTCTCAAGAGGATAATCAAAATAAAATATGAGAATCGATAATAAATATATTATGTAAGCACAAGTTTAAAATGGAAGTATAAGTGTATACTTGTCAAGTGATAAGAAGCTTGTGCTAAACACATATATTCAGAAATACCGATTAAGATAAATATGACATATTAAATACAAACCGGCAAGAAGTAACTATCTCAAAAATTTTAAAAATAGAGAGTCAAGCTTTAAAACAAAATTCAAGAATAACGTTCCAATGGACTAGAGTGATATGCATGCTTTATAAATAAAGATTAGGAATAACGAGCATCCATGTATAAATGTATCACACTAATAAAAAAATGAGTGATAAACTATATAGTGTGAACTAATCATTTAATCTAAGTAACTAGTCATGCTAGATAAAAGTAATAATAAGAAAATTAACTAAGCATGCTAGTATTATATCTCACATTGATTTATATAATAAGCAACTAAAGGATATCAATGTAAGCTAGTAGCAAGACATCAAGAGAAACATGCCAGATTCTACAAATATAAACCATTTAAAGAGAATCGTTTAGCATGTTACCAAAGTGGCTCTAGTGGCCACACTTGTGTTGGTGCAATTGCTTGGAAGATGACCTTTGAGCTTTGCAACCACCAACACGCTCCTCGGATAGGTCGCTAGGCGGTTCAGAGAAATCTTTTTATATGACGTCGTCTTTGGCCCATCATTAATTCTTTATTGTCTATGTCCTGGTTTGATCTTGTTTGATCATGCTTACTACATGTCTACAAATACATGTTAGGCAAAAAAATATGTTGCAGTACGATACAAGCTTGGCAATATGATATAGGATAATACTAAGTTTAAGTAGCAACATGATAGTGCGTATATGAATATTAGTGACATCATTATGTTAAACTTAATTGATTAGCCATATTCAAAAACACGATGTAATCATTGGGCTAACAAGTTCAAACCAGAGGCCTTTTATAAATCATATCCCATGTTCGTCATTAGTTCACGAGACTGTGGACTATACAGATGGAAAGCTGGTTGGTATTTGGCTTCTGACTTTGACAATGTCTCAGCAGGGGAAGAAGAAGAAGGATTATCTGCTGCCGAGATAAAAGTAGCAGTTAGAGGTTGAAGACAATGTTCACCAAATGAAATCATATGACATGATTTATTTTTAGTGGTCTTCTTAGACTTGGTGGAAGAAGATGGTGCTTCGAAGTCCGCCACTAAATCTGGATGGATCTATATAGTTTTCTCTTTATCAGTAGACAAAGGAACAAGACCATCAGTTTGTGCAGGTGGAAGATTAACAATCTCCAGAGTAGTTCTCGGGATGGGGATGACACCGTCCTATACAAGTTGAGATGGAAAATCTCTAAACTGTAAAGAGACAACATTAGCCGTTACAGTTTTCTCGTCTTGTTGGAGAGTGATTGCACCGAAATTGACCATCTCCTGAATTTTACCCTTGAGCACATAGCACGTTCGAGTTAGATGTCCAATAAATCTGTGGTAAACACAATATTTAGGATGGTCAGTCTTACCGACTTCCTCTGGCCATTTTAGTTCTGGCAGTTGAAGTTTATTGCTCTTGATGAGACAATCAAATATACTCATGATATCATCTTCATCAAAATAGTATTCTTCTTTTGGACGTGGTACTCGTTGTGGTTGTGCTGTTGGGGTAGATGTTGGTTGATTTACATTAATGGCTAGGGCTTCTTTGTATTTGAGATTAATGGCCAAAGTCTTCTTGCACTTGCGATTGTTCTGACAGCCACTATTATTTGGTGTAGCATGTTCATCTTTATCAAAATTAGGCATTTGAATACCTAATTGCTTGAACTTGTCAGCACTCTCTTCTGCTGATTTGGCGTTCGCTATGAAGGAAGGCCAATCCTAGAATTATGTTGATCCCATCCACATGCTGATTATAGGCAACATGTTTGATTTGCAAGTGTCTATAGTCAAAGCATCTGGGATTCCGAGAAGCATTTTGAGTGCTTCACGACGGAACCATTCAATGAAACGTTCAGTAGTTTTATTATATCGTTGTTTGATTTTGATGAGAGCAGACATAGTCATGTCATTGGTTCCCTCATAAAATTGTTCCAAGAATATTTTTTAAAGCCAGCGAAAGAGGTTATACAACTATCTGGTAAACTACGATACCAGTCATATGCTGCACCAGCTAAACAGCCGATAAATACTCTAGTAAGAAGAGCATCATTTGGTTGAAGTTGATCAGTTATTACTTCAAAGTAATTGAGGTATTGACTTGGAGACATGCTGCCATCAAACAACATAATAGTAGGGGTTTGTATTTAGGAGGAAATTGACCTCTTTCCATTCTATGGGATAGGGCTATTTGATCCCAAGCTTCTGCGGGCTATTCTTCTGTTTGAAAGCTTCAAATTGAGTACGTAAAAGTTTTACGGACTCATTGGTATCTCCCGTTAATTGTGGAGGAGTGGATTGATTTAATATATTAGGAGGGGATACTGCATGATAGGTACCACCCCCGGCACCAGATTGATTTGGAATAGCCTGCACAGGAATGAAAGCAGTGTGAGGGGACTGTACCCCCAAATAAATATTGATGGAAGCTGATGTTGTTACTGGTTCCTGAGTCAAAATTAGATTCATGACCGGTGGAACTGTATGTTGTGCCATAATCACAGCATGCATGCCTGGCATTATCTCAGCCATATTCTTCAAACTAGCCCCCAAAGCAGCAATTCTCTACTCTTGACTGTTAGAACTGGAAGTATCTTGATCTTCTTTAATGGCATAAGCAGTCACTTCTCTAGCCCTTGAAGATGAGCTAGTGGAAAAGATAGTCCTTCTAGAACTTTTGCTGTCAGCATCAAAGTCATATAAAGAACCACCCCCAGAATAAGTGATAGGGATATCTTTTCGACTGAAGGAATCTTGGTTAGAATCAAGAAGATTCCTTTGACTGATTATTTCTCGGTTTCTTGATCTAGTATATTGGTATACTCCTTCACCGGATTCATGAATCCGATGTAAGTATTGTTGGCTGGGATTACGGAATGCCTTACGTCTTGGACGTTTCAAGCATGGAGTAATTCATTTTTATCCACTAGGATTGGTTCAGGAGTCTGAACATAACTCAAACGGTGAAAAACGGGCCGCTTGGCTGACTGACAGCAGCATTTGATGACAACTTCATGGTGGTGATTGCAATGATGTTGTTGGTCCACCGCTGGATGGGATGGATTTGCAACCTTTCGCTTCTATATTAAGAGTTCACGGAGGTCACAAACAGAACGAGAAGAAGTTGCAGGAATGTAGTCCTTGACGATATTCGGGACATGGTTCCTGTTCTTGAGGTATCCCGTAGCTTGAGTGTACATGGACGTGCTAAGCTGGTTAGCATAAGTCTCAGGATTTTTTACCTCAGAATTCTTCCTCTGGCGTAAGTTAGTAACTGGTGCAGGTTGCGCTTGATACTTCTTATGATTTCCCGAGGTTGACCATAATTGGCACCTGTTGATATAGGTGCGCAAGTCTGATAGGGGAGCTACTTGTGCATCTACTTGAGATATTAGCAGTTTGCCTTGTCGGGATCTTGAAATACATAGGGTTGGTAGATCCTGCCCTGATCTCTTTGCAGTAGGCATAATACCCTTTTGCTTGGAAAGTTTATTCTTAATAGAACCTATCTTTCCGATATAGATTTGGTTGTCTCTGTTAAGGAAAATAGAATTCCTATCTGAATTATCAGTACTTTCCACCCAGTCAACGACTCGAGCAGAATGAGGAAAAGCTAAAGAGCATTTTCCTTGATTTAGTAATTTCTCACTAAACTTCTAGTTTGGTGGCAAAGAGGGAGCCACTAAACAGTGTTTCTCTTTACGTTGTGCTAGTGCAAAAGTATGTGCAGGTTGCGCCAGAGCATGAACATGCACAAGTTGCACCGAAGCAGGAACATGCACAAGTTGTGCCAGAGAGGAAAAGGCCAAAGGGCGCTTTCCTTTGTTTTGTCAAGTAGTGTGTCGAGACAAAGTCTCCTTCAATTTCAGAGTCGGAGAAGCAGTAGGGTTAGCCAAAAGGCTATTTTCCTTAGGTTGCGCCAAAGTAGTGATGGGCGCAAGTTGCACAGAAGCAAGAACAGGTGCATGATGCACAATGGAAGTAAAGGCCAAATGGAACTTTTCCTTGTTTTGGACAGCAGTGTGTCGAGACAAAGTCTCCTTCGATTTCAGAATCGGAGAAGTAGAGGGATTAGCCAAAGGACTGTTTTCCTTATATTGTGCCAAAGCAGTGATGGGCGCAAGTTGTGTAGAGGAATGGGATTTGTGCCGTCGAGTACTTATGAGTCCAAACAGAGCGGGTCTTGATCTTAACAGCGGTAGCAGTGCGCTTGGCACCCCCAGTATTGATCATGGCCTCGTAGGCTGTCTGGTCGACTTGAATGACCAGGGTCTTCTGTAACTTGCCGATTGATACGGTATTGTAGCTCCCCTTCCCGGAGATATTTTTTTTGAAATATTTATTTATTCATTTATTTGATTTAATAGTGATTTTAGAATTTTTGTAAATAATTATTTAGTTAATTATTATGGTAGATGACATTAGCCATGGTTGAGTTTTGAAATACCAGACGACTAAGAATCATGGCACGGATAGCGCAGTGGCGTGCCTTGACTAGTGTATTAGCCATGCCAGGGAAGGCTGAAACATTGTGATGCCCTAACTAGAAAAACCAGGCTAAGTTGTGACATGACCCTATAAATAATTAATTAGCTATTTCATTAATATTATTGATTTTAGGAGACCCAGTTGTATTAAACTAGCCCGGACCGAACCCGATCCAAACCCGGGCCCATGTAGTCATGCAGAGTGTTCAAGAAGTCCAGGTAGGTGCATATTATATCTAAATATATTTTGTACCTTATTTCCAAGCGATTGACTATATTCGTTATACCTAAAATATTATTTTATCGATAATTATTCAGCAATTTAGAACTTTTGAACGATTCTCGGTGGACCGAATATAACAGGATTATATGGTGTTTCCCAATGCCATACCTACATTTGGTGATTGAAATTATAGCATTGTTATTATTGATACAATAATTGGTATATAAATATCTTATTAGGAAATTGTGTTATTAAGAAATAATAATAATATATAAATATATAGTTAGGAATTGTGGCAATAAACAAAAGGATTAATTATTTTGTTATAGCTATATTCTAAATCTTGATGTATATATGGTATAGTATATATGTATTCATCATATATATATATATATATATATATATATATATATATATATATATATATATATATATATATATATATATATATATATATATTGGTATATAAATATCTTATTAGGAAATTGTGTTATTAGGAAATAATAATAATATATAAATATATAGTTAGGAATTGTGGCAATAAACAAAAGGATTAATTATTTTGTTATAGCTATATTCTAAATCTTGATGTATATATGGTATAGTATATATGTATTCATCATATGCATATATGGATATATAAATGTATGTATGTATATATATATATATATATATATATATATATATATATATATATATATATATATATATATATATATATATATTCTACTATATAATAGGAAAACTTAGATGGTGAAACTTTTGAATTCCGAAAATACCCTTACATACTTATACTAATTAAAAATAGTTCATTAATTTTAATAAGGACAACTTAGTAATTAGGAAGACTACCCTTTGGTCTTCCTAAACTAATTAAGAAATGTTAAAATACGTGCAAGGCACGTGCACATATGCTAGTATATATATATATATATATATATATATATATATATATATATATATATATATATATATATATAAAGAAAAAGAATAGGTAAATTGATTATAAATAGATAAAAACCTAAACTAAATCCCAGCCCGGCCAAGCAGTTGGCCCGTAGGCCCTCAATTCCCCCAACAGGCCCTTAAGTTCCCCACACCCCTGAAACTGAGCAGTAAACCAAACCCTTCCCCCGATTCTGTGAATAACCGAACATATGTTCGATAAATAGGGAGAGAGAGATCGAAACAAAAAGGAAAAACCCTACCCCCGAACCAACGCCGCCATCTTCATAGCATGGGCGGCCACCCAAACGGCCGCACGTCGGAGGAGGACCGTCGGACGGCCGCCGTGCGTGCGCATATGCGCGGGTGAGCAGCAGCAGGTTGCAGTCGGAAGCTCGACTTTGTGATGAGTTTTCCGCCTCGTCTCTCGACCGATTCTCGATCTTCCAACTCTGGTACAAAACCAATATATATGCCTTTACATTCTTTCAATTACTTTATGTGTAGATGCGCTAGATCGGCCAGAATATCAACCCAAAAATCGATGAAAACCTGCCCCAAAAATAGGACTGACAACAGTCGAACTAGCCTACTTTGCATTTAATTATCATCCAAACCATGCATGATTTCAAAAATCTATTTAAAGGCAGTCCTAGACAACATATAGAGCTTTACAACCTTTTTTGCGGATTTGAAAATCATCGACTACACGTCGAGAAATCGAATCCCAAAGTTTTCCAAAAATCTGTTTTCAAAACTAGAAAATTGTTCGATACGACGTGCGTTCCGCCAATCCGGGCGACGTGGTCGCAAATTGAAAGTATCAAAAGGTGCGTAACGGCTTCGTAGATATGTGGGCTTTGATGGAATTTAAATTGGTCGCGTGTGCGCGACGAATTTGATGCGTATCCGTCGAAATTTACCGTATCGGCCTCTGTGCAAATTTTCTAATTATTTTGTGCACGTTCGTCAGATCGAGACGAAACTTGTGCCAACAGGACCGGATCGTTTTTCTGGTCCTGTATGCCAAGTTTGGTTTGATTCTGAGACGGTTGATCGGATCGCCGTTTTGCGGGCCCCACGATCCGATTCAACGGGCGATTTTGTGCACGGCCCACCGGAATCTAACTTTCGACATACGGTTGGGTTCGTATCTGAAAACCAAACCTGTTGACATATAGTTTGACAACTTTAGAGACCGTTGATTCTGGCACATTTTTACGGTACAAAGCGGGTCCAACGGTGGATATCTTTTTTGCCCGAAATTACCGTTTTACCCCTGTGTCCAGAATTGGACTTAAGGACAGGCAACCCTAGCTAATTTGACTATTCTGAGAATGTTGACGATGTCTATTTCAGCTTTTGGAGACAGTTGTGATGATGTGGACTTTATAGCCCACTAGTTGACTATATTTGTTGGATCTGCGTGCAACCTCCAGGCAAGTATACCTTGACTCCCTCTACAGTTTTATTTACAAACATTGTATTTCATTTCTCAGTTTTGATTGTTTATGGACATGTACTTTTCATACTATATTCTTTTGATTTGTTTCATTGCATATAGCCGTGTTCATGTTGGTCTTGTGGTTCACACTTGGAGTTTCTCGTCAGTACCTTGCTTGAGTCGTGTCATAGAACGAGTACGTGTAATTGAACTGCTAAATCCTTAATATTGTTCCTTGGCACCAGAGAGTCCACTCGGGGCGAGGGTGTTTTTCTTGATCTGTTTACATCCGTGTGTCCACACTCGGGACGAGGATGTCGATTATTTGTACCAGAGAGTCCACACTCGAGACGAGGGTATTGACTTGACTTGCACAAGAGAGTCCACACTCGGGACGAGGGTGTTTACATTAAAGAGTCCACACTCGGGATGAGGATGTTATACTTGCACCAGAGAGTCCACGCTCGGGACGAGGGTGCCTTGCCGTGAACTAACCAGAGAGTCCACACTCGGGACGAGGGTTAGTACTAACCAGAGAGTCCACACTCGGGACGAGGGTTAGTGCTTAGTTCAAACCCGTGAGTCCATACTCAGGATGAGGGTTTGGTTCTTCCATTGATCTCGTGTTCATTGTTTACCCGACAGTTCATTTATACGTAGTTGTTCTAGTGTTCGTGTGTTCGTGTTCGAGTTAGTAGTCATTTGTCGTGTTCCTATTTTTCTTGTTTATTTGCTTGCACATGATAAAACTGTTAGATAGACATGTATATTATGTATCTTGTGTTAGGGTTATATACTAAAAGCATCACTTTTGTAGTAACCTTATTTCCTTAAATTTTGAATGAGAATCATATGGGCAAATGTTTGCATATTGTATTTGTTGCAAGTGTTAATGCAAATATCTGATATTCTATGTTGTAGATAATATGGTGTGTGGTGTCACACAGAAGATCATATTATCAGTTTCCTATGGAGTATATAAATAGTTCACAACCTAGATGGACTTGGACAATCTATTGGAAAGGTTGTAGTGTAATCTGGTATTAGTCTATCTTGACTATAGGTTTACACAAGTACACTTTGTGTGTATTGAACAGGACCACTTGAGGTTGTTCTCTTTGTACTGACTACATAAGAGAACAAATACCTCCGTTATTATGGATGCTTATACTCTTAATCCGGATATAATAACGGACATGTATATGCAATGTGCATTACTTTGACTCATAAAAGAGTGAGATTCACTATGGATCAACAACCTCTATAAATTGGGTAATAATATTGTATGTATGATGGGCTGTTGATTATAAATGGAATCCATGTCCCGATACATCGGGTTGATGATGTCCTCTTAAGGAGCTCATAAGGATTGTCATGTAAACCCTGCAGGTGGATTATATCCGACATGACAAATAAAGTTGAGCGGTACTACTTAAGGATAAAAGATGTTGAATCAATATAGTTGTCAGTAACTTAATTTGATCGACGGACATACGATATCTTAACATGGGGAGCCAAATGAGCATATAATAAAAGTAGCACACAAAACATAATTTGGGATTAGGGAGGTAGTGCAACAATAGCTCATTAGTGGACCGAGCTATTGTTAATGGGCCTGGATTGTGTGTTCGGGCTGAACACGGGATATCCAGATCCGTTAGGAGGCCGAACCCTAATTTCTTCTCATGGTCCCTGCCGTAGCCTATATATATCCTCTATTCTCTGGCCGCCAGATTACTAATTAGAAATCTGGAATTTTCTCTAAATTCGTGATTCACGTAAGGAGAGAAAGAGAGTGCTGCCAAGGAGAAGAACAGGTTGGAAGATCGTCTCCCACACGACGTCCAACTCGAGGAAGGAATACGTGCAGAAGATCTTGGGGTCGTCCGCTCGAGATTGCCAGGAATTACTTGTCTCTTTTTCGCCGCAGGTATACTTCGTGAACCCTAGTTTCCGCCTATGAAGGGTTAGAACACGTATTTGATCTGTTTAACTTTCTATCGATCAATACGCACACCAAAGGAAGGATCCTGGGAATCCTCAGTTCCATCAATTGGTATCAGAGCCACTTTGGAGCTACATATTGATTGATACGTCCATGTTGTCCAATAAAACATGCGCTATGTAATAGTCGGTAGATGTAGATCTGTTCTAACTCGGTTTTGCAGGTATCTTAGATCCAACTATTATGGTCCAATGCATGTTTTTTGATTGTGTTGTTTAAACCACGGACATGTCGTGGATGTTGTTGTTGCTGTGGATGTAATTAAAATCACGAGGGTTGATCGTGCTTATTAATTTAATTTTTCAATATAGATTATGTGTGAACTCCTTCGGGAGGCATAGGATTGATGTAATTTTAATTATTTTTGATCAATCGTGATGGCGGTGGTGGCTATTTCTGACGCCGGACGAGATGCTGGTTTTGAGCAATCCAGAGGCCGATAGATGATTTTCGATGAAGGAATCGACAGCCAAAACCTAAAAAAAACCAATAATCGATGAAGGAATCGATAGATGGTTTTGAGGTCGAACCCCGTATAGATCTGCGCAGCGCCAGATTTTGGATTCGGATAGTTGAGGACGGAACAGCAAAGATGACCATAATAGTTGGATATTTTCTCTTATTTTTGTCATTTTGGTTTTTCTAATTATGCATGTTTATTGTTGTGTGGTTGTTTTTTTTGAAAAACCAAGCCTACATTAATAATAGACAACGTGGACATAATATCAACTAGTAGAAAAACCCTCATTGTTAAATAACTAAGTGGAAGAGAATTTTTATTTAGTATAAATCCTATGGTCTCTATTACTGGTTTGTTGGTGATGTAATTATACTTCCGTGTTGGCTTTAGTGCTTTCCTCCATATCGGATGAGTATAATTATGGATCACCAGTACAAACTTCCTTAGGATTAATTGTAGAAAGTTACCTAGTATGTGTTCACTTCTCCATCTGAAGGAACTTATTACAAGGTAATGGACTTAGTATTAAGTAATGGTATACACTTAGATACAAATAATGGTATCCTCCCCATCGGAGTTACTGCTAATATTTGTATGACCAGAGCAAGACCAGCATATTAATTTTATTTGTCATAAAGTTATATTGACATGATAGTAAAATTAATAAGAAGAATCTACTTGAACAAAGTTGAATTTGTATACGTCCACACTATCGTGGCATGCTAAATTCATGGTGTTCAAGGTGTTGGTGAATTTCTTATTATTGTTTTGAGGGAATCAATATTTAGTTAATTCAAAAAGTTTTTTTGCCCTACATAATTTTATTTATGTGATTCTCAGGATTTCAAAAATGGGTTCTTTCAGTCCACTAATGGTGATTCTTAAAGAAAACAAACTTACTGGACCTAATTATATTGACTGAAAACGTAATTTGGACATTGTTCTGACTGCTGAGGAGTACAAATATGTACTTGTTGAGGAATGCCCACCTAAGCCTGATGCTAACTCTGATGAAAAGGTCAAAGAGGCTTATAAGAAGTAGAAAAAGGCAGATGAGATGGCGCGGTGTTATATTCTGGCATCTATGTCAAATGTACTGCAACATCAGTATCAGGCGATGGCCACAGCTTATGACATGATGTATAACCTCAAGGAACTCTTCGGACATCAGAGTAGAGCAGCTAGGCAGTTTGCTATGAAATATTTGATGAATACAAAAATGGCTGAGGGCACACCAGTAAGGGATCATGTTCTCAAGATGATGGGTCATCTGAATGAGATGGAGATCCTTGGAGCTGAAATCGATGGGGAAACCCAGGTCGATATCATTCTCGGGACTCTGCCTAAAAGTTTTGACAATTTCTGCCTTAATTACAACATGAACAAAAGGTTATATAGTTTGGCAGAACTTGCAAAAGAGCTACAGGATGCTGAATCTCTCTTTAGGCAGAGTGGTCATGTTTTTGTTTCTGAAAAGGCTTCTACTTCTAAGCCAAAAGGCGGTAAGAAAAAGAATAACATTCAGAAATAGGCAAACTTAGCAAAGAAGGGCATGGGACCTCAAAGCGCGGTGAAAAAGCCCAAAGGCAAATGTTTCAAGTGCAAAGGGTCAGGACATTGGAAGACTGATTGTCTACTTCTCAAACAAGGGAACAAAGAAGGTATATCTCATTTACTAGTAGTTGAAACATGTTTAGCGGTGTTATCTACCAGCACCTGGTGTGTAGATACAGGAGCCACTAATTATGTCTGTAATACATTGCAGGGGTTCCAGGAAACTAGACGGCTCAGTGATGGAGAGATATGCTTATTTATGGGTGATGCTACAAAAGTATCGGTCGTTGCACTAGGAGATGTTACTTTATCTTTTGGTAGAAATAAGTCTTTGACATTGAGAGATTGTCTTTATGCACCTTCACTTAGAAGGAATTTAGTTTTTGTTTCTATGTTAGTTAAGGATGGATATTCAGTTTATTTTAATGACAATATTGTTATTAGAAAGAATAAACATTTTATCTGTTCTGGTGCATTGGTAGATAATTTGTATGTCATTAATCCTATTTCGCCCACAATGCAACTTATGGAAATGAATAATATGTCATCTAACTTAAATAAGAGAAAAGAACCTTCTTGTATGAACCAAACATATCTTTGGCACTTACGATTGGGGCATATTAACCTAAGAAGGATTCAAAGACTGGTTGAAGATGGACCTTTGAGTTCATTGGAAGTGGAGGCACTACCAGTCTGTGAATCCTGCTTGGAAGGTAAAATGACCAAAAGGCCTTTTACGGCAAAGGGGTATAGGGCCAAAGATGTGTTGGAATTGGTTCATTCTGATTTGTGTGGACCCATGACTATCCAAGCTAGAGGTGGCTTTGAATATTTTGTCACATTTATTGACGATTATTCAAGGTATGGATACATTTATTTGATGCGCCGTAAGTCTGAGTGCTTTGAGAAATTCAAAGAGTACAAGGCTGAAACGGAAAAACGTCATAGAAAATGTATCAAGTCATTACGATCAGATCGTGGTGGCGAGTACCTCTTTGGAGAGTTTAGGGATTATTTATCAGAGGCTGGGATTGCATCCCAATTGACTGCACCTGGAACGCCCCAACAGAATGGTGTAGCCGAAAGAAGGAATAGAACTCTTATGGAGATGGTTAGATCAATGATGAGTTATTCGGATTTGCCAGATTCGTTTTGGGGATATGCCTTAGAGACTGTAGCTTATATTTTGAACTTGGTTCCTTCTAAGTCAGTACCTCTTACTCCTACAGAGCTGTAGATTGGGCGTAAGCCTAGTCTGAAACATGTTCGCATTTGGGGTAGTCCAGCACATGTGCTGAATGGAAAAGCAGATAAGTTGGAATCTCGTACAGAAGTACATTTGTTTATAGGCTATCCAAGAGGAACGAAAGGAGGTTTATTTTATAGTCCTAAGGATCAGAAGGTCATTGTTAGCACCAATGCTCGATTCTTAGAGGAAGACTATGTGATGAACCATAAACCCACAAGTAGAGTTGTTCTAGAAGAACTGAGACGTGAGACACCAAGTACTTCAGTACCAACAGTACAAGAGGATGAACAAAAAATAACTGTACAACGTGTCACAAATGTTACACCACAACCGATAGTGCCTCGTCGTAGTGGGAGGGTTGTGATACAACCTGATAGATATATGTTCTTAGGAGAGTCGTCAGACTTCGTCCCTGAGGAACAAGATTATGATCCCTGTACCTATAATGAAGCACTCCAAGATAAAGAAGCAGAGTCTTGGCAAAAAGCAATGATATCTGAAATAGAATCTATGGATTCTAATCAGGTCTGGGAGCTTGTAGAACCACCCGTTGGTGTAAAAGCCATTGGATGCAAGTGGGTCTATAAGAGAAAAAGAGGATCAGACGGTAAGGTTGAAATCTTTAAAGCTTGGCTTGTAGCAAAAGGTTTTACTCAAAGAGAGGGTATCGATTATGAGGAAACCTTTTCTCCTGTAGCCATGCTTAAGTCTATTCGGATTCTTTTATCTATTGCAGCTCATCTCGATTATGAGATTTGGCAAATGGATGTCAAGACAGCTTTCCTTAATGGAAGTCTTGAGGAAGACATCTATATGAAGCAACCAGACGGGTTCATTGAAAAGGGCCAGGAGCATCTTGTTTGTAAGCTCAAAAAGTCCATTTATGGACTTAAGCAAGCTTCCAGATCTTGGAACATCTGTTTTGATCAGGTGATAAAATCCTATGGATTTGATCAATGTCAGGATGAATCATGTGTATACAGAAAGTGTGACAGAAATGTGGTGGTGTTCCTAGTACTTTATGTGGATGACATCTTGCTCATCAGAAACAATGTGAAGGTATTATCTGAAGTAAGGGTATGGTTATCCAAACAGTTTGATATGAAGGACTTGGGAGAAGTAGGTCACATCCTTGGGATCAAAGTTCTACGAGATCGCAAGAAAAGGATGTTGGGCTTATCCCAAGCTTCCTATATCGATACTGTACTAACTCGTTTTAGTATGCAAAATTCTAAGAAAGGTTTCTTACCTTTTAGACATGGAATTGCTCTATCAAAGGAGCAGTGTCCGAGGACACCTAAAGAGATAGAGAACATGAAGGTAGTTCCTTATGCTTCAGCAGTAGGAAGCTTAATGTATGCAATGCTATGTACGAGACCAGACATCTGCTTTACCGTAGGCATGGTCAGCAGATATCAGTCTAACCCAGGACAAGAGCACTAGACTGCCGTAAAGCATATTTTGAAGTACTTGAAAAGGACTAAAGAGTATATGCTAGTTAACCAGGCAGATAGTTTAGTTCCCTTAGGGTATACAGACTCAGATTTTCAGTCAGATAGGGATTCTAGGAAATCTACCTCAGGTTATGTGTTTACTTTGGGAGGTGGAGCCATTGTGTGGAGGAGTATCAAGCAAAAATGTATTGCTGATTCCACCATGGAAGCCGAGTATGTGGCAGCCTCTGAGGCAGCCAAAGAAGCGGTTTGGCTCAGAAACTTTCTGTTGGACTTGGATGTGGTACCTAGTTTGCCTAAGTCTATTATACTTTATTGTGATAATAGTGGTGCAGTTGCAAACTCGAAGGAACCACGAGCCCATAAAACAGGCAAACACATTGAGCGCAAGTACCACCTGATACGAGATTTCGTAAAGAAAGGAAAAGTTGCTGTGATAAAGATAGCATCATCCGACAACCTAGCTGATCCCTTTACAAAGAGCTTACCAGCTAAGGCTTTTGACAGTCATATTGAGGGAATGGGAGTCAGATGTGTAGCAGCATGGCTTTAAGTATAAGTGGGAGATTTGTAACAATATACTGAAAAGCAATGCTTTGAGTATAAGTGGGAAACTGTTAGGGTTATATAATAAAAGCATCACTTTTGTAGTAACCTTATTTCCTTAAATTTTGAATAAGAATCATATGGGCAAATGTTTGCATATTGTATTTGTTGCAAGTGTTAATACAAATGTCTGATATTCTATATTGTAGATAATATGGTGTGTGGTGTCACACAGAAGATCATATTATCAGTTTCCTATGGAGTATATAAATAGTTCACAACCTAGATGGACTTGGACAATCTATTGGAAAGGTTGTAGTGTAATCTGGTATTAGTCTATCTTGACTATAGGTTTACACTAGTACACTTTGTGTGTATTGAACAGGACCACTTGAGTTTGTTCTCTTTGTACTGACTACATAAGAGAACAAACACCTCTGTTATTATGGATGCTTGTACTCTTAATCCGGATATAATAACGGACATGTATATGCAATATGCATTACTTTGACTCATAAAAGAGTGAGATTCATTATGGATCAAGAACCTCTATGAATTGGGTAATAACATTGTATGTATGATGGGCTGTTAATTATAAATGGAATCCATGTCCCGATACATCGGGTTGATGATGTCCTCTTAAGGAGCTCATAAGGATTGTCATGTAAACCCTGCAGGTGGATTATATCCGACATGACAAATAAAGTTGAGCGGTACTACTTAAGGATAAAAGATGTGAATTAATATAGTTGTCAGTAACTTAATTTGATCGACGGACATACGATATCTTAACATGGGGAGCCAAACGAGCATATAATAAAAGTAGCCTACAAAATATAATTTGGGATTAGGGAGGTAGTGCAACAATAGCTCATTAGTGGACCGAGCTATTGTTAATGGGCCTGGATTGTGTGTTCGGGCTGAACACGGGATATCCAGATACGTTAGAAGGTCGAACCCTAATTTTTCCTTATGGTCCCTGCCGTAGCCTATATATATCCTCTATTCTCTGGCCGCTAGATTACTAATTAGAAATCTAAAATTTTCTCTAAATTCGTGATTCACGTAAGGAGAGAAAGAGAGTGCTGGCAAAGAGAAGAAAAGGTTGGAAGATCGTCGCCCATACGACGTCCAACTCGAGGAAGGAATACTGCAGAAGATCTTGGGGTCGTTCACTCGAGATTGCCAGGAATTACTTGTCTCCTTTCTGCCGCAGGTATAATTCGTGAACCCTAGTTTCCGCCTATGAAGGGTTAGAACACGTATTTGATCTGTTTAACTTTCTATCGATCAATACGCACACCAAAGGAAGGGTCCTGGGAATCCTCAGTTCCATCATCTTGCTATGTCCTCTGAGGACCTGATGATCTCTTCAGGTTTAGCGATTGCGTGGAGTTAGCTAGTGGTTCTGGATGACAGATGTGATGATACGCTTGCGGGATTCAGGTATCATTATTGTGTTTATTATCCGCTCGTGCTTTCATACCTTATCATGAGATATCTGTTTCTTGATTCAGTTTTAGACTCTTGTTATTTCCTTTAGAGTCTTATCGGACATATATACTAGTGGGCTGCAGACCACGATCCATTGTGTTCATTCATCTTTATTGTCTTATTGTGGATTGAGATATAGATTGTTTTGCCATGATTTGATAGTATACCATAGCCTTGACAGCGTTTATGTATTCGAGTCGGGCTGGAGTCCGCTGGATGCGTAGCTGGCTTGCTCACGAACTCGCATCCGAAAAATGGGTGCGGGTCGTGACAGGTATCATATTGAGTTGTCACTTTCTCGTTGGAGGAGAAAGTCGTCCCCAGCATTGTCGCCATTTTGTTTACAAGAACAAAAAGTCTATATTACAAACTTAGAAAAGAGTACAAGAGTATAATTAATTTCTGGAGAAGTACAATTATAGGAATCTGATCAGAAGACGATCACTTTATCCCTTGGATGATGTGATATCAAAGACATGAGCCTCTAGAGGATGCAACAACACTTTAGCAGGAGATTATGATCATTCTTGATGCTTTTAGATTGATTTGAAACTCTATTTATAGAGTTCTTGAAATAACTGTTTAGCAGTTATTCTGGGTTGTGCGTATTTCCGGTTGCGTGCCTCATGTTCACTTGTGCGAGCGGTTGCACTAACTGTTGTGGATACGTGACATTGTTTAATTGAGATGTGCGTGGTCGTGGGCAGTATAGTGGACACGTTCTGCGAAGTTAGTGGCTTGTGTGCCACGTCACTCTGTTCTGAACACTGTTTGATCACCTTGCACGAGCTTCATCAAGTTGCACATGGCGCAATATAGCAACCTACGCGAGAGGTTGCACTAACTATTGTGGACGCGTGGCATCGTTTGATTGAGATACGCGTGGTCGTGGGCAGTGTAGTGGGCACACTCTGCAAAATTAGTGGCTTATGCGCCACGTCACCCTGCTTTAAAATAAGAGTTGATCAAGTGGCACCAAATAGCCAGGCTGCACATGGGCGTAACTCAACAACTGGCATCTTTGACTAGGTCTTCTGTGCTATACTGATTAATTCTCGTGCCACACAATGACTTGCGTGAACCAGCTGCCAGCATTAATTACATGCTGACAAAATCTTCTCGAACGCCGTGTTGTGCGGGATTCGAATGGATTTTTCTTAATCTCTGTGCTGTCAGCTGTAAGAAAATGATGATACTGTTACAGCTTTTCGAGGAAGTGCACCTCGTGGCAATCACACAACCTGACTCCTGCGCAACCAGATGTTGGCACAACCTGATGCTGTGTCACGACCCGGTCCAAAATTGTTGGGTCGAATCAGATCATGCCCAGCCTGCACTATTGTGAGACGGCGGCAGTAAGCTGTATCCACTTGCAGGTAATCTCAACAACATGTTATATTTGTCACAACTTCTAAAATTATGAATATTAAAAACTTTGTCCAACAGAAAGATACATCTGATACATCTGATAATATAAAACTGAAATAAACTGTCTTAAATTCAAACATAATAACTAGAAAAGAAATGTCATCATCTAGAAAGTTGGCTCATCAGCCCCGAGATCAGTATCCTCCGATTGGAACTCTGGCAGCACAGCTGGGTAAAGCTCAGGATCATAATAGCTATTAATCAATTGCTCAGCTCCATCAATGGGACCTATTGGGGGTGGGGGATCCAGTCAGGAATGGAGCAATGTAAAATTATAAAAATCTAACAATTTAAATAATAATAGATTAATTGCAATCTTAACAGTTTGAAATAATTGAACAATATTTTTTATGTAATATTCCAACAATTGAAAATAATATGATTTTGAATAGGTAATATATATGACCGGCTTGGGTTGTACAATAGTATCCTAGCGATACGATACGGCTTATCCCCGTGTGTAAGAGGGGTAAGCTCGCACAATTATGCAATATGAAGGTATTGGTCATAAAACACTACACTACTCCCCCAATATCCCACAATCAATAACAGTCAATACTCTAGGAGAGAGTTCCGTGTAGCAATGTGGTTTAAGCATGCAAATTAATAATTACTAATTAAATTGCCAAATAAACATAACCATACTTTCCTTGGTTTATGACTGGATTGGGAGTCGGTACGGTGAAAGTCAAACTTGTCCTCGAAATCCTACAGTTGAGAAGTTCTGACTTAGAACCATCATCATTGAATCAAATCTAGGTGTGCTAGTTACAATATCTAAATTTAATCCTAGACAAATTTTATGTTATCATAACATGTTTATCGATACGATTTAAAATTATTAATTTAACGAAATAAAAGTCAAGTTAACATTTATTGGAAAAATTCGCATTTTTCGATTATTTGGCAAAACTTTGTATTTTTGTAATATATTTAAAACTAGGTTTTTTTATATTAGAAAAATGTGAATTTGTTTAAATAATACAAACTTATATTTTATTATTAACTAAATGTGGAAAAATTATTTAATTTTCTATATAAAATAAATATTCAATTTATTATTCTACGTGTTTATCGATAACTAATGAAACCAGAAAAATAAAAAAGAAACCAAAACTATACTATACAATTACAAAACCACAGAGAAAGAAATAAAGACTGGGCTTATGCCCTTACAACACTTTACATAAATTAAATGAATTAAAGTAATTAAATTTCTGGTGAACTCTGAACGCCGGGAAGCGGTCCATTCAGCAGGCCGAGGCCCTGCACCCAAAATACTATTGGCCAGTAACATGTTCTAAAATAATAATTTAATTTAAATTATAAAAATATGGTAAGTCCCAGACCTGGTCCAAAGTGTCATGTTGTATTCTAGCTTATGCCTCAACGTCCGAAAATTTCGGTTTCGTTTGCATTTCGCTAGGGCCCATGGACCGATATGGTCGTCGCCCGAAACGATAATTGAAACCAAACAACAAAACCGATTGGAAATCTTTTTAATAAATCTTTTGCAAAGCCCCTTTTTGAAATAATATTTTAAAATTATTAAGGGAAAATTGGGCAGCATATCCTCTGTAACTGGGATAACCCAATAATGGAAAGATAACAACCAACACCAAAATATTCCAAACCACACAAAATAATCCCAAATAAGAGATGCCAAATATCCAATCTAAATATAGATTTTTATTCCAAAACCAAAATCAATAATCACAGCAGACAGAAATCTTTTCGAAAATAAAATTCGAAAAACCGAAAACACAGAACCATTCTAAGAAGAATGGTCACAGAATGATTCCGAAAGGTCACAGAATGATTCCGAAAGGTGGTCGAGAAATTCGATACCACGATCGCAACGAATCGATCCGATTCTCATAGCGAGATCGGGGACCATGTCATCATCGACACTATGGGAGGGGCACAGGGAAACAAAAATATACCTCGGATGCTCGGCTAGAGCTCTCAGATGTAAATAGGAGAAAAATGAATTCCGTTGTCTCGAGAAAAATTCTAGAATACGCGAACAACAAAGTCGGTCACGGGAATAGCGGATCGGGAAAACTCGCGGGGTCACCGGAAGGCAGCGGGTCGGGAACGGTAGCGGGGAGATGCTGGGCCGGGGCACGGGAAACGCGAAGGGGGCTGTCGGACGACGGGATCGGGGCAGCAGTGGCGGAAGGCTACTCGGGCGGCGCACGTCGGGAACGAACGAAGGGGGTCGGTGGCCGGGCGGTCGGCCTGGGGTCGCGGGGTGGCTGGCGCACCGGAAAAAGGCGGATCAGGGGTCGTCGGGTCGGGTTCGGCACTGGAGCTCGGCTAGGGCCAGGATTTGGGGAAAGATTGGAGAGTGGATGAGGAGAATGAAGAGGATGAGGGATTTTATAGAGAAGGGTTTGGGGGTTACGGGAAGAGAGAGGGTCTCGTATGTTCTGGAATGGAAACGATCGGCCAAAAGACGTTTAAGAAGAAGGGTGAGGGTTACAGGTTAGATAGAGAAAGTGAACTGAGAGTAGTTATTAGGAAATGGTTGCATAAAAGTTTTGTTTTATAATATATATGTTTTTCTTAGAAAATTTGAAACCCACTATGTATAATTCCTAAAAGTAATTAAAAATAGATTTGGACTCGAAAATGGGTTCGGGACTGGGCCAGACAACAAAAATCCAATTTATTCATTTTTGTAAAAAATAATAATTTTAATCTAACTATAATAAATAATAATAATAAACACTAAATTAATTAATTAAAAATTACGGGTTTCACATGCTGCACAACTTGATGGTTTGGCACAATATAATAATTTGGCGCCATCTGATGATTGAACACTTTAATAGGTGGCACAGCTTAATTTTAGCCTCTACAATGAGTCCTCATATTTGGCCATGTTTTCTCATGTGCTTCATGTATAACCAAACCTCATGTGTGTAACATAACTTGATCAGATCCTTGTGTATTGATTGGGGATAGGGGTGAGTATAAATGGTTATGTGATTTATCCCTGCATGTGCACTCTGTTACTTATTCATGTGATTATTATGATTCTTATGTGCACCACAGCTCTCATTGATACTGTGGGATTCATGTGAGGTTCAGATTATTCATGTGCAACCTAAGCCGATTATAAACCATCATGTGCTCTAAATCACTTAGTCACTTACAGTTCTTACTTCTATAGTTATATATTTCCAGTTTATCAAATCTCGCTTTTATACTGCATGTACATTGTTTCAGCGTTTCATGTATATAATTCTATTGCCTATTTTATATTTCCTGCATGATATGAACTGCGTGAGATATTTTGTACTCGTTTCTGTCCTGATTGGACCTGTTAAAAATATTACAGGTAACGTAGATATTCACAGCTAGCCTAGAGGACCAGTAGAGCTTCGAGTAGATTGCTAATTATGGTTTAGTTTCTCTTTTAAAACTTGTATTGTAATAAGTGAAGATTTAAGTTATTTTTGAGATTATTGAAATATTATTATTTTAGAAGTGTAATTAAGTTGTTGTTGTTTGAGTTTGTATAGTTATTTAGACTTCTGTGTTATCTTATCATGCTTCAGATTGTGGTTGAGTATTATCATATCTTATACTTGTCCTCCATTCGGTGTTGAGATCTATGACAGGTACATTATATATTTACGTTAGTTGTTTAGTTAGCGACCTAGAATAACGTTCTACCGCCGATTCTGCGGCATAGGCTGGGCGCTGTTACGTACTTGTACCCTTATACCGGGTGCGGGTCGTGACACGTTTTTAGTGGTGGCCCATGCAGGTCGAGAGTCGCATTAGTGCGATATCGTGGTAGTACAACGATTAGTTGTACTGCTGCGTGCCTGCGATAGGAACTAAGGAATAGGCTTTAGCAGAGAGGTTTCTCAATCACAGTTAGGACTACTTGAGAGGATTCCTGGGATGACCCTTGAGAATCTCATTATAAACTATCTCAAAATTCGATTCCGACAGTTTCTGTCTACTTTCTTGTTCATCGTTGAATTTGATTCTTTGTATTCATTATTGACTTGATTTTCTACCAAGATAACATTATGGGCTAGGTTACCTCAGTCATGCAATCTAGAGTCTTCTATAGCCATATTAGCTGGTTTGGCGATAAGATAGAGTCTGATTTTAGATGTATTTCTCAGGTGTAGGAATTTAAAGTTTTTGCAGCCAAGCTAGCGACAATGCAAAAATTTTAAGTACCATAATTCTAGAGGTATGTACCTTACTTGCGGAATCTATGGATTATCGCTGTTGTACTTACTAGCATAACGAGGATTATGGCAACATGGTTCTGGATAGACGGGTATGATTATCAGATTTCAGAATAGATACCATATAGATGGTGCCCTAGTATGATGTAATAGAATAACAGTGTGGATGTTACTTGAGTATCATGGATTATATAGAAGGAGCTAGGCCACCTGTAGCACAGCACCGTACCTCTCACCATCAGAAGGGATATACCCCAGAGGGACAGGACTTTTGCGCTGACAGTCGATGAGACCGACGCTACAGGTGACGGGTTAGCAGGTCTGTCTTTCATGTTCTTTTTTCATCTTGTTGTGTGATTCCATTAGTACCTGTCAGGATATTTCTTGTGTTATGCTAGATAGTGCAGCTGTCCTGTTCGAGACTATGATATCACGACCAGTAGGACCATTTTGCATACTATTAGATATAGATTTTATTGACCTTGATTGTTGGGGGTTTAACTTAGAAGGAGTATGACCATCTTAATTTTGAGGACAAAATTTTTCTAAGGAGGGTAGATTTGTAACCACCACTTTTCCAAAATAAGGGTAATTTTAAACTTTTGTAAAATTTATTATTTGATAATAGGTTTAAATCATGTTATTGATTTATTGGTAAATTTTGATTATTTTAATATCATTAAATTAGTGTTTTATGATTTTGTCCTTTTGCTAGTGTAACCTTAGAGCTGCTTAGCCCAGAGACTAACCATGACCATTGAGGCCTAACCCATGTGATTAGATTAGCTAATTACCACTTTTTATGCTAAGAATATTTTGGTCATTTTGTGACTTTTGAATTATTTAGAATTTTGATTAATTGGTAAATTTTAGATTATTTTATTAATATTTAAATTGATGTATTGTGATTTTGGTCATTTTTTTATTTTAAATTTTAGGAATTTTTATATTTTAATATTGATTTTACGGGATTTGTTTAGTCGGGTTTGAGTTTCGTTTCGTTTCGACTTGTGTTAGTGACCCGGGTAGGTTAGACTCTAGACAGGACCCCAAGAATAGTTAGTCATAGCCCACAAACCCCACGAATTAAGTTAGTAAGTTTAGACTAATCCCACTCGTTAGATTGGTTAAGTTAGAGGCTTAAATTTAACCCTTTTGATCCCAAACTTGAACCTAACTTAAAAATTAACTAAGAGGACTAATTGAGGCCTTATTGGGCCTTCTTCCAAGGCCCAAATAGGGTTTAATGGCAGCCACTATAGGTAGGTTAGCCTTCCTTCCTTTTATTTCATTCCATCTTGCCTCTTTTTCTTCACAAAGTATTCTTTCGCAAATTAGAGGGCTTCCCTCTTTGATTTGATCTCCAAATCTCTTCATTCCTCCACCAAAACTTCCATTCAACCTTCTTATACTACCAAAGGAGGGTGCTAGCAAAGGTTTGGAGCAAAGTGCAAGGAGGAGTGTCCATTTTGGAAGGATCTTCGTATTGGAGCCGTGTCCTTGAGAGTATCATTGGGATCCCACTCCCAATAGGTAAAACCAACCCTCTAAATTGATTTTCTAAGCATATTAGTTAGTTTTGAATCCATAAGATCCACCCCAATGCATGTACCCTTTTAGATTCACGTTTGAGGCTATTGGAGCTCTCTATAGCAAGTTGGGACACCTCATGTGTTTGGTTTAATGTCTAATAGGTTTAATTGTGTTCTAATTTCAGTTTTAGACATATTAGAGGATGGATTGATGTTAGTTAGGATGGTTAGAATGAGTTTTATTTGGATACCCATGGTTAGATCTAAGTGATTTAGTCTACATGTCATATTTTTAGCCTTAACTTGTTATTTTAGTGTCTCTTTATATAATGGACTGTTTTGTATATATATAATAGGTATGTTAGATATATTTCATATATCTAGATGTGTGTGGATATGTTGTTAGTGGTGTGCTTGTGTTAGAGGAGAGGGGAGTGTGGTTTGATGTGTGTCTTGAGTGGTGTGGAGAGTGAGATGTGTTTCTTTTGTCCAAACAACCCAAATTCGTCATAATATTCATCCACATTTTTAGTAGCCATAGCAACTTAGAAATGTCATAACTTTTAGCTTTGAACTCCGATTAATCTCTTACTTTTTTTAAAAGAAGCGTATCGAAGTTAGATTTCCAAATATATATATTAATAGGTAAAATACATTCTAGAACTTTCTGTAAAACTATTTGAGTGTCAGCTGTCTGAAAGATGAACATGTTTCGGTGTTTTCGTGATTCCGGGAGCTTTCGAAAACAAAAATGCGATCCGTTTAAAGTTTTGGAAAGCTAACACAAAGGGCTACGACATACTTTAATCCTAGAATTTATTGAAGGCCCAATTGGTACAATATTGATTTTAAGTAGAAGACTGACTATACGATATTGGTATTTTGTGTAACCTATGAGCCTATGTAGTATGGATATTAAATGAATGTAGGTATTATAGGTTTTCGAGTATATGTATGATATAGTACATATATATATATATATATTAATGTTAAGTTATATATGTTAGTATGTTTGTTAGATATTGGTTCGTAGAGGGTTAAATATGTTAGAGTTTGTTATATGTTAGTGTAAGTTATATTTGTTAGTATGAGTATTAGTTAGATAGTAGAGATTAGTATTTTGTTAGATATTTGATATGTTGTTAGATAGTTTGATATTAGATATCTAGTATGTTATATATTGATATGTTAGTAGGTTATGTTAGTTCTAGATATTGGTATGTTAGCAAGTTAGTCTCTATAGGTTATATGTTAGATATTAGTTAAGATATTATGTTAGTACATTAGATAGTTAATTAGATATTTAAGGATTATCTTGGTTTCTCATGATACCAAGTTAGTATCTTAAGGTAAATATGAATTACCTTTACCTTTAAGGTAAATGATTAGTTTGCCTTATGACCAAGGTATTGGTTTTGAGATACCAATATGACCAAGGTTGATATGGTATCTTAGTGTTAGTGGGTTAGTGTCTAAGTGTTTGAGTTTGAGTAGGTGATGTTAGATTGTGAAAGGGATATATAGATAGGTATATATATTTTTGGGTTATATAGTATCTATATATTATGAGAGTATATAGATATAGGTTATGGTTCATAGTGAGGATATGTATATACTTGATATATGATATCTATATGTATGTGTTAGGGTGGTACTATATGGGTAAGGATATGTGTGATATATATGTAATGTATATTATATAACTAAATTTGTGTGCCTTGTTAGCTATGTGGTTTAGCTATGTGCCTTGATTTAGGCTATGTGTTAGATAGCAATAGTACTAGTATACTTGATTATTTAGGCCATAGACTTGTTTAGACCTAGAATTGACTAACCTAGACTAGTTTGACCATTGTTGACCAAACCCTACCTAGTTTGACCACATTAGACTAGTTGCCCTAGTTTGACTAGATTGTTGACCAGAGTTGACCAAGAGTTGACTTTGACCTAGATTGACTTAGACTCATGTAGATTGTATTATAATTTTAATTACCATATAAATTGAACTCTTTATAACCTGTGTTGCTTTAATTAGGACTCTGTGACTCCAGTTGGCCATCTTTTCGTATCAACTGTTCAGGGAATCAGGCGAGTACATTCTCTGATAGTTTCATACTTGCTAGGACTTATATTCTTGCTCTAGACGATATTACTTGATGCTGTCACATTGTTATCACAGATTGGTACTATATGGATCTTATCGTGAGATGTTATCCCCCTTTGTGGGCGCATCAGATACTCTATGTCATGTGTTTCATGTATATCACGTATTCTTTGCTTTTGTGTTATTCATGTATTCTCATGTGCACTCATGTACGCTCATGTATGCTCATGTACTTTCATGAGTCCTTATTTTCGGCTATGTTTTCTCATGTGCTTCATGTATAACCAAACCTCATGTGCGTAACGTAACTTGATCAGATCCTTGTGTATTGATTGAGGGTAGGGCGAGTATAAATGATCATGTGGTTTATCTCCGTATGTGCACTCTGTTACTTATTCATATGATTATTATGATTCTCATGTGCACCACAGCTCTCATTGATACTGTGGGATTCATGTGAGGTTCAGATTATTCATGTACAACCCAAGCCGATTACAAACCATCTTGTGCTCTAAATCACTTAGTTACTTACAGTTCTTACTTCTATAGTTATATATTTCTAGTTTATCAAATCTCGCTTTTACACTGCATATACATTTCTTCAGCATTTTATGTATATTATTCTATTGCCTGTTTTATATTTTCTGCATGATATAAACTATGTGAGATATTTTGTACTCGTTCCTGTCCTGATTGGACCTGTTGAAAATATTACAGGTAACATAGAGATTCACAGCTAGCCTATAGGACCAGTAGAGCTTTGAGTAGATTGCTAGTTATAGTTTAGTTTCTCTTTTGAAACTTGTATTGTAATAAGTGGAGATTTAAGTTATTTTTTGAGATTATTGAAATATTATTATTTTAGAAGTTTAATTAAGTTGTTGTTTTGAGTTTATATAGTTATTTAGACTTCTGTGTTATCTTATCGTGCTTCAGATTGTGGTTGAGTATTATCATATCTTATACTTGTCCTCTATTCGGAGTTGAGATCTATGACATGTACATTATATATATTTGCGTGAGTTGTTAGTTAGCGACCTAGAACAACATTCTATTGTCGATTCTGCGACGTAGGCTGGACGCTGTTACATACTTGTACCCTTATACCGGGTGCGGGTCATGACAGACATGTAGAAGCTCTCCTTGTAAAAGATGATGTCTTCTATTTACAAAGGATATAATGTATGGAATATTGTATATCTGTTGTACCAGTAAGTTGTAAGCCAAGTCGGCATACCCTGTTGTAAGTCAATGTGACCAGTTCAAATGTAAGCCTAAATGCAGGTGTTTTAGTTGGCTATAAATGTAATGTGAGTTGTGTTGTAAGCTTCATATTCTCCTACAAGTCGTGTCCTTCATTTCAATTATCAAAAAGAGAATATATTTCTACATGCCTTATTGTGACTTTAATTTAACTGCTTGTGTCACTGTAATGTGTTCCTAATTTGAAGATTTTCAATTATGTACCATCTTTGCCTTGCACAAGTGTAATTTAGACTTGTACGACATCACGCCCAAGCGAGGACGATTGGTTCCCACAGATAAAAGCGAGGACAAATGACTCTGTGGAATCGAAACGTGACATTCGATAATGGATTTTGGCATGATTGTAATTTATTTTTTGCTCAAGCAGTACAGAATCTTTGGTATATTCCAAAACTCACATTTCATTTCATTAATAACTCTTTGCATCTTGTGATAATTTTGAGGAATTATATCAATTTTTTTCATAATTAGGATTTTATTCTAATAGTTAGCCTAATTGATTATGATCCATAACCCAAATAAGTTAGCTGAATGCTACTAGCCTTTGTCTCGCGCCAGATTTGGTATCAAAGCCTAGGTTTAGGCTTGTTTATGTATTTACGTAGAAAAATAATTTTAGGTTCAAATGTAGGAGATAGTGATTTGTTTGATAAATTATCTTCATTGGTAATTGACTTTAGAAAGCAAATAATAGCTAAATTAAGTCCTAAGTTCAATGCACTTGATGCTAGGATATAGACTTCGAATGGTAGAGTCAATCAAATAGAAGCAATATATGCCCTTGAACAATCCCATCAAAATGTCATACAAGATCCATCTCATTCAGAAATATATACAACTGTCATTGAACCAAACACACCTCTTCACACAAATTATAATGATGTAAAAAAATCCTATTGATTGTGTCATATCCGTTTTCCAAAACTATATTATTATATTATTATTTATATGAGAAAAATATTTTGATGGAAAATTAAGTTCTACAAGAAAATAATTTTATGAGAATTTTTTTTTATTGTTTTAGTAATATAATTTTATATGAACTTTTGATATTTCAATAATAATATTTGTTTTTGCATAAAAGTTACTATTATTATTATTATTGTTATTATATTAGAGGTGATAGCTTGTCATCAAATAGCTTAATTAGCAAGTGGATTAGTCATAAACTTAGGCTAAGTTGATTAATTAGCTTAGTTATTAAGTTGCTTAATTAAGTCCGTAATCAAATTTACTTACTAAATTACCAAACTAACCTTTTACCAACTCTAATCCAAAGCTTCCCTTGGAAGCCAAGTGTAACACCCAGTTTCTGGAATGAGGGTATTTTTGAAATTTTGTATTATAAATATTATTTAATTGTAATTATTTCACATTATGATTTTTTGGTGATTTTTAATTATTTTTAAAATCAATTTAAAATTGTTTTAAGTCATGACTTGTGATTTTGATGCCTTGCTAGTGTGACCTGAGAGACCGTCTGGCCTAGAGCCTAACCATGTCATTAGGATAATTTATTTTTACTTTTGAGCATGAGGGTATTTTGGTCATTTGGCCTCTATGAATTATTTCATGATTTATTGTACTGGTGATTGTCAATTTTGACTCTTGACTAGCTGTGATTTAAGAGAGTAACCTAGAAGCTAACCCTAGCTATGATAACCCTGGTCTAACTTAAGTTAGCCCACTCTAGTCACTTAGAATTTAGTTTTGAAATAGGAAAATCAAGTTTAAGTGAAATGACTTATGGTTTAGTGCAATGACTTGTGATTTTCATTAAGTGACTTATGACTTAAGCCCATGGCCCATAGCATGAAGCCCTAACCCTAACCAAACCCTAAGTGACCAGCCACATAGGGATCCCTACCCTATATAAACACTTATTCATTGGTTCTTGCCTCTTTTATATCATTTCAACACATAGGAAAGGAAAGGTTTGTCCATTCTTCCCCAATCCGTAGATTTCTCATTTTAAATCCTTTTTAATCCTAGTTTCTTGCAATAGAGCCTAATACCCTTCTATTTTCTGATTGTGGAGTTTAATCCCAGCCTTGGGACAATTTGGGAGCATTTGGCTAGCAAGAAAGAATCCCCCATTTGAAGCTTTTCTAAGCTTTTTGCACATATAGGTAAAACCTTTTAAATTGCATTAATATTTCATTTTCTTTGTATTTAGGGCTAGATCTAGGAGTTCCCTAGCTGTCCCTAAAGTTTGGGTCAATTTCGTGTCCGTTTGGTGTCCGTATCGGACACGTGTCGTAGTGTTGTGTAGGTGTTTGATTAAATGCCTCTAAGGCTTTTATTTTCGATTTTTGTAAAAATAATTATACAAATTTGTTGATCTATATGTGTAAAAATTTTGTGAAGACTGATTTGATTTTTGTGTCCAAAAGGGACACGGACACGCAGCACGAGACCTCCGTGCTGTGCCCTGCTACCCAACACCAATTTCTCACTGTACGGGACATGGGGACACATGAAACTTGACACGAAGGTGGGGGACATGTCTGTCGACATGTTCCCAAAGTTTCACGACAACTTTGTTTCGTGTCGGACACGAAAACGAGCCCGTATTGATTTCTGCACTATACTGCACGCGGGCGAGACACGTTCTGATACGTGTCTCGTGCTCAGGACACGAGTGTCGTGGACACGGTACAGGGTAAGGGGACCCTATCCCTACCCTTGGCGCACCCCAGGATATGAGCACGAGCCCTATGGTGTCGTGTGTCGTGTCCTAATTTGTACTGCACCTCTGCACGAGGCTGCTGTCACTGATTTTTTTCTGAAACGTGGTTTTAGTATTTGGACACATCGTGTCGACTTCTGTGGACACAACACAGCCTATATGACACCATAGCATGTTCACACATGTTTACCAATTATCAATTTGAAGTTTTATGTAATTCGGATCTCGATTTTTAGAGAGAATGTGATTTTCTGATACCAAACTGTCGACTTGAGTTTTACTGAGATTTTGATGTATAATATAAACTGTTTGATCGATTAATTGGGATGTTTTGTTCACCTATATGTATCAGACATTGACCTACGTATTTGGGTTTATTTTTAGCGTGAGATTTGGCCTTTGGATATCGGGCTATGTTGTGTTCTCTGTTTCTTTTGACCTTCTATTGTGCAGTATTTTAAATATGGTTTTACAACTGCTGTTCACATCTAAAACACCCTAGATAGCATGGCCTAACCTCTGTATGCATGCCCCAATGTTTAGGACAGTGAGCAATGGCCAATCGACCCACTGCATCACTCTTTATGACCTGCACTGTTGTGCTCAGTCAAGCACACATGATGCAATCCTATTTACAGGTTTAGAGTTTAGTTCATATAGCCAGGTTATTACACAAGCTGACCCCCCTTCCCTTTTCACTATACAATCTGCCATATAGGCCATTTTGTTCAAAACCTACCCTATCCATTATTTAGTCCAATCCATGTAACCAGGTTGTTAGTTGAGACATTAGCTTACAGTTAAACCTACAGTTCAGACACCCAAGTGACCTTACCTGAACATAAAGGCTCGACTTTCCTGTTTCATTTAGAGTATCAGGTTTTGCCATGACCTAATTGTTCATTTAAATGATATGTATCAGTCATTGTTAGTATAGGCCATTTCTAGTTCAATTCTATGAACCTATGTTTAGATTCATGTGGTGTTGCATCAATACTGAGAACCTGAGATACATGTTGATGTCCCATTTTATATTTTTACACACATTCTAACTGTCAACACAGTACACACACACAGGAAATGACATTGACACTGTGATTTAAATTTCTGCACTTGGCCATGTCTGCAAACATCCTTTCTTCACTGCAATTCCATACACATCACCTGTTAACATTTCCTGATATGAAAGGTATCAGACAGTAGGCATTCATTTAGATTTTTGGATTGGTTTAGAGTTAGGATATTGGGTTGTCGGGTTGATATGCATACACAGGTGATGATGTACTTAAACTGAATGTAAATTCCTGAGAACACAACCCCTCTACTTTTCCTGTCACAGACACACATCACCCTTCACAACTTATTTCACTGCCACCCTTCATATATTTCTTCATACACATCACCCTCACATGTACCACCTACACATACACATTTCCTAAACTCATTTCCTGCCACTTGACACCTATTAGCTATAGCCATATATACATAGACACACATGTCATTACCCCTCCCTCTCTATATCACTCTATATATATATATATATATATATATATATATATATATATATATATATATATATATATATATATATATTGTCTATATAATAATGTGGCCCATGTGTTTATGTGTATTTTGTTAGATATATTTTAATGTGTGAAGTAGACCACATGGTTTATGGCATAGGCCTATGGTTTCTAATGGGGTTTTGAGTTTCTAATATTGAATGGTTAACTGAGATTGAAGAAATTAGATACACATGAGTGATTCAATGTTGTTTTAATCTGAGATTTAGTTAGGAAGTTTATATATATATATATATATATATATATATATATATATATATATATATATATATATATATATATATATATATATATATATTGTCTTTATAATAATGTGGCTCATGTGTTTATGTGTATTTTGTTAGATATATTTTAATGTGTGAAGTAGACCACATGGTTTATGGCATAGGCCTATGGTTTCTAATGGGGTTTTGAGTTTCTAATATTGAATGGTTAACTGAGATTCAAGAAATTAGATACACATGAGTGATTCAATGTTGTTTTAATCTGAGATTTAGTTAGGAAGTTAAAGTGATTTGTGAACATGAGATAACTGAGTTAGGTATTTTGGATATATAAAGGGTGTCATGAGTTACATGAGTTGGTGAGGTGAGATGGTATCCTAGGGTACTTAAGTTAGTATCCTGGGTCAATTGTGGTATCAAATGTTAGCTCTTACAAATTAGGATGTATATATGTGATAGATATAATATAGGGATTAGACTATATGATACCTAGGCTATATATGCCTAGGGCTATAGACTTTGAGTATGTATATACATTGTTATGTATATAGAATATAGTATTAAGGTATCCTAGTTATACTAGTATATGGTTGGTGTTGAGATAGCCTTAGATAGAGTTTGACCAAACTCTAGATATTTGACCCAATAGACCATTGACCTAGTTTGACCTAGACAGTTGACCAGGTTGACTTAGAGTTGACTTTGACCTAGATTTGACTTAGAATCATGTAGATTGCATCATAAACATCATCTGTCTTATTTTAAACACATTATAACCTATATTACACTGTTTAGGACATTGTAACTCCGGTGCAGACATCTGATATTTTACTACTCTTTTCAGAGTATCAGACGAGTACATTCTCTGATAGTTCTCTCATTTATTTGTTAATTACTGTACTTCAGTTCTAGTTAGCTGTATGTGATTCTCTGTTACAAACACGTATATGTTATTCTGAATCCATGTATACGACACACATACTTACTCGTCTTACCTCTATTATTCGAATCACCATACGAATCACTATTCGAACCACCTATTCGTATCTTCATTTGCTGGTTGGACTTGTATTCGTCTTATATGTTGGATTATGGATTCATTTGTATTAGACTGGGCGGGGAAATACTGATTAGACATGTGAACATTCCCACTATTCAAACCACCCCCTGTGAATAATATTCGAACGATAGCCATCTCTCACCTGATCAGTGCGGGATGTGCCGGATTTACCCATAGCCGTTCACATATCGATCTCAGTATTTTAAAACACACTTGGAGAATTTATTCGAATTATTGTTAGATCATCATATGAATTATTATTCGAATCACCTTATTCGTATCACCTTATTCGAATCACCTTATTAGAACAATGACTACATTCGACTCTTCTTATATTAGACTCACATTGGGATTACACTCGACTTATATTATACTATCTGGACATATTATGTAACCTTAGTTCAGCTAGATTCATTTTACAGTCTTCATTACCATCATTCTTCTCTTGTTTTAGTTACTTTACTTTCCTTGCACTTTATCTGTCTTCTTACCATCACCTAAAATAATAAACTGCCATATTCATCAATACAACTGTCTATAACTGCTTTATAGTTCTCTGTCATTTACTTGAGTTTTCTAGATGAGATGTGCTCGTTCCTGTCCTGACTGGACCTGTTGAAATTTTACAGATGATTGCCCTGAGGATACTTGCCCTACTCATTATGAACCTGACGAGTGATTAGCTACCTTTGGCCCCGACACTCAGGAGTGATCGGGAGACTAGCTAGTAGACTGGTTTAGTTTTCATGTTTTAGAACTTGAATTGTAATAACTTGAGATATGAGTTTGTATTGAGTTTGTTTGAGATATTATTATTTAGTAGTTTATAATTGTTGTTGTTAGTCCTTAGATATAAAACTTTTGCGTTATCTTATCGTGCTTAGACTGTGATTGAGTTACACTATATCTTATACTTGTCCTCCGTTCGGAGTTGATCATGATGAGTATATTATATACTGCATGAGTTGTTGGTTAGTTAGAGACTTAGAACAACATTCTACCGCCGACACTGCGGCGTAGGCTGTGCGCTGTTACGTACTCGTACCCTCACAGTGGGTGCGGGTCGTGACACCAAGGGGGCGGCCATATCCCCATATCCTCCCCTTCCATCCCCTCACTTCTCACATCTATTAATATCTAATAAATATATTTATTTTATAAAATAAAGAGATGGAGATAGAAAAAAAATTGTTTCTTTATTCACTTGTTTCAATCGACTTGAGAAGAGCCCTTTCTATAGACTTATAACAATTAAGGGAATAAATGCCAAAAGACATAGGTTACGGATAACAAAAAGACATAGGTTATGGATAACCAAAAGACATAGGTTATGTATACCAAATAATTATTGTGATCTATTCATATTTATAACACTTTCTCTTGGATATTTACCATTAATTAGTTGGTAGTTTATGCACATTTGTTGTCTCATTAAAACCTTACTAAGAAAAATATACTAGAAAAAACTTAGCAAGGAAAAATAGTATAACGCGCAAAACTCAAAAATATTTTTTTACAAGCCATACTCCCCCTCGATATAATGGATCTGTAATAGCTAATTGGTCTAATGATTAATTCATCATATGCATATCCCTTGTAGTATCTTCTGAAATATGAATTTTGGAAGTGCCTTGGTGAACAAATCGGCTAAGTTTTTATTTGATCTTACTTGCTTGAGTTCGATCACTTTCGTCCTTTGGAGCTTATGTGTATAAAACACTTTTGGTGGAAGGCGCTTCGTTCGATCTACTTTGATGAATCCCTCTCGGACTTGTGCAATGCAAGTCGCATTGTCTTTGAATATTGTTGTAGGATCTTTTGTAACTATGGGTAGTTGACAACTTCTTGTTGCTTCATGGATTGCAATTAATTCTGCATGGTTAGAAAAAGTTGCTACTAAGCCTCGCTTTGTTGATCGCCAAGATAAACCTGCATGGTTATTAATAAACACATAACCTATTTGGGAGAAACCCATATAAGGGTCAGAAAATAACCTAAGTCTGCATAACCAAGTAGACAAAAATTGTTAGTAGAATTACATGAATAAAATAATCCCATGTCAGATGTTCCATTAAAATATCTCAATATGTGTTTACTCCATGCCAATGTCTAAGTATCGGTATTGTAAGCCCTCTGATTTTTGAAAATTTTAAATTATTATTTAATATGATTTTATTTATTAACTATATTTTGGAATTCAAGTTTGACTACTAATACACTTTATCGTAGCTTTGACTTTTGAAGCACGACATTTGCCAATTCTTCGAAACCAATTTCATATTCGTGCTCTAGATGAGTTTACCTTCGTTTAGGCATATCATGTTCTACTCCAATATGTCCCCTTGCACTATAGACAACTTTTGGGTCAAAATGGTCATTTTTGCTCTCTACCGTAAAATTGATGTATTTTCCAATTCCAATTTGAGACCCAAATCCGATCCAACTATTCGACCCACTATATGATTTTGACCTATTTTGAGCCTAATATACACATGCCAATAGTGCCCCACTCAATTGAGTTCACAAGTGTGATTTACTTTCAAATGACGTACAAGACCCATTTAATAAACTTTCAGAGTATTTCGGTTCAATAAACCATATCAGCCCAAAACTTGTCCACCAAGCTCGTTAAAGCCTATTCTAGGTTGCTATAGACTCTCACTCAATCTTTTTATTTCCTTTTTAATTCAAAACAAATCCAAATCTTAACCAAATCCAACCAAACCAAATCCTGTCAAATCCCAACCCTTTAAACCACCAAATATTATATTTTCTCTCCCAAAAGCCATGCGCCACTTCTCCCTAATTTCTAAAACTCAAGAGAACTTTCGGTTTTCTCTCACGTACGCACACATCTTTCCAACCCGACCAAACTTTCTTCCCGACTTCTTCCAACCCTTCTACTACCTCTCACACCTCCCCAAGACACCCGTAACACCCCAACAAGTCACAATCCATCCACAACACTAGTTTGGTCGACAACAAGATAAGGCACTTGAAGTTGGTCAAACTTGGGCTGGAACATCACAACAGGTACGTTATTTTCTTGACTTTTAATGATTAGGTTGTTGCAAAACCACTTCTAACGCGAAGCCCTACATGTCTTCTTTCATCTTCAATCGTCCACTTACGTGGTTCCTTACCGTTTGTCCGTGGCGACCGTTGTACGATCGTTGGTCCAAACTGAACCGATTTTGGTGTGTGCGTGATTCCGATGACTTGAGGAGCCTTTCGACCTCATGAAAAATATTGGTAGTGATCCTAACATCTTGTTCTATCATCTTAATATGCTCGTTGGTCATCTTGTTGAGTTTTTTATATTTTTTAAAAATTCATTTCTATCGTACAAGTTGTCGAACGTAGAATTTTTTCGAAGCTAATGTTGTGTTCGAACCCGAAGCTTCAGAGTATTTTTATAAAATGATTCTCATGTGACCTTCGCTGTAAAAATCATATTTTTCATTATTTACTGATTTATTCAAGATTTAATAATTTATAATCTATTTATTTTTTGTTCAATCGGGTCGGCTAGTCGGTTAATGATGATACTAGTTTGGTATACTAATTAGAGGATAGTTTGTTTGTATATGCCACGGTTAAATATTGACAATAAATATTTTAAATAGATATTCCAAAAATAATATTATACTATTTTTTATTTTATAAAAATATTATTTTGTCTTGTTGATACTAGTTTGATATAGTACTGGATAATTATTTTCTTGTATATATTAGTTTAAAAATGTTTTAAAAATATTTTAAATAAATTTCCAGATTTAAATATTATATTTTTATTTTATAAAAATTTTATTTTTATCGTGGTGACTTGATAACTAAGTATATTAGATGTATATGCTATAGTACTAGTCTAATTATAATATGCTGAGTCGGGACTATATATGGTGTGATTAGCTACATGTAGTGTGTGTGACATAGAATTGATAGTTTGTATATTTATTCTAGGAGTACATGACAGTGTGACTGATGATACCAGAGTCAGACCGTAGTACGCATGCTTGAAGACTACAAGGAAGTGTACCTTGTCAATGTTTCAGTTTATCATCCTTTCCTTTATCTGTTGCATTTTTTTCTCGTTCATTATCACGAAGGATGTAGGACTATTTGGTACTTTGCATCTGTATTGTATTCCGGTGCCGATAATGTCTTATCGTCATCGAGTATCGATACTAGGCATTGTGTATACTTCATTCGTGTTCATTGACACGATATACCATAGGACACCGACATGATTTATGATATGGGATCTACATGAGTATTCGTGGTTATGGACTTCGTGATAGGATACTAGATTGATACTTGCACTTGTGACTTTCTAGACTAGACTTGACACGACTGGCTAGTTCTAGGCATGGGGTGGGAAGAATATTATCGCTATATCAGGCTATATATATATATATATATATATATATATACTCAAATATTCTCGTTTCTATATAGGGACTTGGATGGTATTCTACTAGTATACCTTCGTCTCTGTAGTTATTTACTTTATCTACTCGTATGCCCTTGGTCCCACGACATGGTGCCTTGGGTATTTGTATACTGAGGAGCTTGTAAGACTCATTGGCTAAGCCTGATAATCAGAACATGTTCTCACTTGTATATCACTTAGACTGGATACAGTGGTCACCCTTTAGAGCATATATTAATTTCTTTTACTATTACGTTGGCTTGTTTTTTTTTTGTACCTTACTATGTTCCCTAAGGACCTGGTCTTTTCCCAGGTATAGACAAAGAGGTTTACCAGAGATTTATAGTTTTGGATTCAAGACAGGAGATGTACCATTGTAAGCCTGTAAATAGGATAGAAAATACCCATATCGGTTATTTTTTTGTACCTTACTAGGTTCCCTAAGGACCTGGTCTTTTCCCAGGTATAGACAAGGAGGTTTACCCAGAGATTTATAGCCCTTTACTGTGCCCGTGGCCTCTGTGTGTTGTTATGGGTTTATCGTTATGATTTACAGCTTAAGCATTCTCTGCTAGGCTTGCTAGGTAGTTTGGCAAACTAGAGAAATGGTGCTGGCATATATTTGTATTCCTGGTCCTACGTATTTTGGGACTGGGACGTTACATATTTTTGTGGTGACCCATGTATGTTCGATTTTAAATTACTTCGATTATGTTACTATACCGACGTAAGCCTGTAAATAGGATAGGAAATACCCATAGGATCTCATCCATATATGTCCATTGTTACACGTCCTTGATCTCTTTATCGACTTTAAATTTATTTCATCGACTTAGATCCTCTTTTAGATATCATTTTTCGTAGCTATAAGTTCGTTTATGCACAGTATAATGGACCCACAAGCCGACAACGAGAATCCTGCGGTTACTCTGCAGAATAAAGTAGTTACCTACGTTGACACGACCACGCCACTGGTTGGAGGCTCTTCTACCCAACCTGACAATTCAGTTACTTCACACCCTTCGAGATCTAGGAGAGATGATATCCTGTCGATGCCACCGATGACATTTGCTCAGCTCGGACATCCTGTGGACCCACAACAACTATTCTAAACCTTTTATGTGATGATACAAGCATAGCAGCAGATCCAGCTGAAGACTCAGTGGAGACAAACGAAGAATATGGAGGATTATTTTGTGGCAGTTTGGAGGGGACGAATCCATCAGATCATCAGCCATCGGCGGGATCCATCGCAGAATTTCCCAAATGAAGCCAAATAAGTTCTTGGGCAGGATCCCACTGAAGTTCACGAGTGGCTCATCAACATTCAGCAGCAGTTGGAGGCAGCTGAGCTACCTAATGAGCGTTGGATGATTGTCGTCAGGATGTAGCTGACCGACAATGTGCACCACAGGTGGCTTACAAACGAGGAACAACTTCGGTCGGACAATGTCACTTGGGAGGAGTTCTCTAAGCTCTTCCAAGAGGTGTACATCCCGGCCACATTCAGAGCAAAACTTGGGGATATGTTCCTTTATCTTACCCAGGGCAACATGACGGTAGAGGATTACAACGCCGAATTTCTATGACTGAGCTGATTCTTACCTATATTGATCTAGACGAAGGAAGAAAAAGCAAAAAAGTTTTATGACGGTCTGAGTTTCGAGCTACAAAAACTCATTGGAGCTGTGTCACATTCTACGTATTCAGGAGTTCTTATAGCAGTACGACGCTTGGAACGAGTCCACCAGAAGGAGACAGGCCAGAAGAGGCCCCTTGCACTAGCCATAGCACATCATGTAAAACCCCTAAAAAATAAATGAATTTTTAATTTATATAAATATATTTTATTAGATTTTTATTTATTTTTAATTATATTTTTATTATATAAAAGGGCCTTAGTCATAGTTAATTTTTGTTATGAATGCTGACTACGAATTAAGGCATGACTAGTGTAGTCGTGTGCCATGACTAGTTTATTAGCCACGGTAGGGATGACATAGCTATATTTAAGTCTCTTGTTAGATAATAAGTCAAGTTGTGGCTTAAACCATATTTGGCTTAATTAATTAATTTTAGAAGCCTTTGACATTTTAGGAGACCCGGTTGTACCAAACTAGCTCGAACTTGACCTAAACCAAACCCAAACCTATGTAGGCTTATAGAGGACTCAAATAACTTTATAATTGATATATATATATTTTATTATTAGCCGACCCTTACTTCCCTCTCTTTTTCAGAATTTTCGGCCACCCCAAGTCCACTAAACACCATTATCATCATCTCCTTCAACAACAACTTCTTCCTCACATCAAAGCCGTTCCTTTTCCACTATTTTCTCAAATCTTTACCAGAAACTCCACAAAGATCTAACCTTTGCCATCAAACCATCTAAGAACCATTGCTATCACCTTCAATCCATCAAGAAGGGGATAGCAAGGAAATAAGCAAAGCAAAAAAAAGTTGGGTTCTTGGACAAGGAGGAGCACCAACAACTATTCTTGTGAAGGATTTAGGTAAAAACTCTAACTTTTTCTTTTCAAGCCCCCATGATATTAAATCTATAGAAATATGAGAATAATGTCTTAAAAGATTCATATTTTGTCATATTTTATTCCATATTAACATCCATGGAGTTTGTATGTTGAGTTGTTAAAAAACGGGGTTACGATAGGACTAGTTTGAGCCCTTTTGGTGCCAAATTTTAAGAAATTGTTGGAATTTATTAAAACTGAATTTAATGTGTTTATTACTGTAAAATATAATTTTTAAAATTATTTTCAAGATTTTATCATTCCAAATCTGAATGGTAAAAATAGGGCCAATATACTAGATTTTCGGGTAAGTTGCTGACATAGATAGCTAGAATTTAGGGGTTTCTAGGGGTTTCATTGGTAAACAAATATGAGATTATTTTCTGAGATATAATCAGTATTAATTATATTTTTATATGATTTTTTTATAGATATGTATCATAATAATAGTTTGCTAAAATTTTGGACAAGTTTCGGGTAAGACTATTTGACATAGAGTCAACATAACCATAATTTTTTCTTAAATTCCAAGAATTTGGAGGTTAATTACATATAAAGTATTTTTAAATCATGATTTTTATGATTTTAGATGATTTATATGTGTGCCCTTGAAGTAGGGTTTTAACCGTGAATTTTGGAAGTCGAAAACCACAAAACTAGGTTCCAATGTCTCATGGAAATATGGGTTATTATGTCAAGTATCCAAGGGTTCCATGAGATATTTAAGCTTACTTATATATGGTTCTTAATAATAAATTAGATAATTAAATTGTAATAAAGGTTTCTTGAATAAATACTTAAAGTAGTTAATTAATTGTTTAGGTTCATTGGATTCCGGAGGCATTGATACGAGAGCGTCTTTCCATCTACACATTACGGATTCAGAAAAGTGTACCTTGCTATCATTCAGTTTCTTGTTATATTATTTTAATTTATTTCTTGTTATTTATGTTATTTATCTTGGACCTTAGTTGGTATATCAATATGTGCTTTCGATTGCTATTCGGGTGCATTTAACTGTTGAGTTGTCTAGTATTGATATCTATAGCCTTCCTATGATTCTATGGATATTATTTTCCATTGAGACATGTAGGATATGACCCATGATTGACACATATATTATCCTGATACCTGTACATTGATTTCCTGAGATACCAAACTTTTCTAATAATTGTAGGACATGATTGGTTTGTTTTACTTTCTTTATAGATGTCTCATAGGACTTGCTGTCTAGATAGAAGTCAGATTAGTAAGTTGTGAATACGACTTATTTGATTATTGAGAGTTGAGGACAGTTACTACTTGCACATGCTATGTTGTGCACTACACTTTTATATTATGTATATTTATTTATTCGGAGAGAATACTGTTGGCCCATTGGTCATATGGTCAACCTGATTTTAATAATTGATCAAACTCTGTCTGGATATACGAAGCTAGTCGGGACATCTCTGATTCTTGGACATGATCAAGATTGGCTATCCACTCCATTCAAGACCGAAGATCTGTTTGCCTACTCGAGTCTGTAATTCCTTATGCAATATATTTTTCATTTTATTTGAGTCTAGGAATATGTTGTACACCGAGTCGTACTGGCAAATAGGCTATCCCTAAATGAGTTCAAAATGTTTTTTAAACTGACCTCTCAAAAAGGTTTTCAAAAAGGTTTTCAAAAATCACCAAAAGTTTTTTTCAAAAACCCTAACTAAACCCTGACTTAACCCTGACAGAACTCGAACCGAGTTCGGCCAGAGTTCGGTTGGTGGCCGTTGTGATTTTGAATCCTTGGAACTTGGTCCTCCTGCAGTTGCGGATTTGACCGAAATTTGCTCAAAGAGTTCTGCCCGAATTCTGCCCGAATTCTGACAGAAGTCTGCCTTTGGAACTCCTATAAATAGAGAAAGATTTCGATCATTTCAATTCACTCATTCACTTTTAATCTTCTCTCTATCTAAAGCTTTCAGTCTTCCAAAGAGTTTTCTAGAGCTTTCAATTTCAGATCCCAAGCCAGTTACAATCCTCTAGTCAATTTGCCAGTGCGGTACGGTCTAGAAGTTTCTGAGAGATTGTAATCAGAAGGCTTGATTGAAGAATACCTCTTCATATTTGAAGTTGGACGAGTTCTTCGTATCAAAGCTCGTATTGTAGAAGTTGTAAGGACTTCGTAAGAAAACTTGCAGTTTTTCCAATAGTGGATTCAACTGGTAGCAAGAGTTCTACCGACTGGATTAGTCCTCAACAGAGGGATACCAGTATACATCGCTGTCTTTGTATTTGCTCTCTTAACTCTGTCTTTACTTTATTTCAGTTGTGATTAATATTCTGTGATTGTGCTGCTAACATTTTTAATTAGCATTATTCCGCTGCCAACTCTATTCACCCCCCTCTAGAGTATTATGCTTTACTATTTCGTTCCTACAATTGGTATCAGAGCGGGTGTTACAGGTAAAGCAAAGGTAACAGTGCAATTATTTATTCATTTTAATTAACTGTTATATAGATCACAGCACAACACATGGCAACTGTGAAATTCACAAGTGAAGGCCAGGCCACAAACAGACCCCCACTGTTTGATGGTACAAATTATATATATTGGAAAACACGGATGAGTTTCTTCTTGAAATATCTTGACTTTGATTTACGGTCCATTGTTCTTGATGGCTATCAAAAGCCACCTCATATAAATGTTGATGGAGTTTTAGTTGAAAAACCCCATAGCAGATATACAGAGGAAGAAAAAAAAAGGGCCAGTCTTGACGCACGTGCCATTAATGCTCTTTTTTGTGTTTTAGACAGAACTGAATTTAACAGGGTGTCTATCTGCACAACGGCTAATAAAGTATGGAAGCTACTCGAAGTCACACATGAAGGCACGACTCAAGTCAAGGAATCTAAAGTCAGCAGACTTACTCAAGAGTACGAGGCGTTCAAGATGAAGCCCAACGAAACAGTTACACAAATGTTCGAGAGGTTCTTGGATATTGTAAATCCTTTATCTTCCCTAGGCAAAGATTACAGTAACCATGAAAAGATTCGCAAACTCCTGCGAGCTCTCACCAAGAACTGGATTCCAAAGGCTACTGCAACATTGAAGGGAACGACCTCACAACTATGTCCCTCGAAGTACTCATGGGTAAGCTACTCACTCATGAACTGGTGCTGTAAGATTTTGAAGAGCCTGCACCAAAGGAAAAGACGATCGCCCTCAAGGCTCAGCACAGAAAAGCTGCTGAAGATGGCTCAGACAGCAGTGGATCTGACGCTGAAGATCAAGCACTCCTAGCAAGGAAGTTCAAAAGATTCATGAGACATGAGAAGAGAGTCAAAGAAAACAACAGCAACAACTGGTACCAAGAAGATGCTGTCTGCTATGGTTACAAGAAGAAGGGACACATGAAGAAGGATTGTCCCACAAACTCATCATCAAGCAAGAAGAGCAACAGGTATGAAAAAGGAAACCTGAAGAGATCAACATCATGAAAGTATGCCAACACCAGCATATGGCATGAAAGTGAAGCCAGCGACTCAGAAGACGAACAATCAGAAGACGCTGCAAATGTATGCTTTATGGCATCGGATCAGGTACCTACTGAACCTGTAGTTGATACTTATGATGACTTCACCTTTGAGCAATTAGGAGATGCCTTCAGTGACCTGATGACTGATTACAGGAAACTGCGTAGCAAGTATCAGACCTCTAAGAAGGTACTCAAAGAGTACAAAGGTGAAATAGGTAGACTTACCGACCTACTAGCTGAGGTTAGAAATAATGTTAGTGAGTCTGGTGAGCTTTCTTCAATAAAGCTCTTATTACACAAGACTACCAAGTCATCTGAAGAGAAAGACAAAGTTATCGACCAACTGAAAGAAGAACTTTCCATAGAGAAGAAAAGTCTTCGATGTGCACAAATCAGAATAGAATCACTCACTTCTGATTATACTAAGTTGTATGACACTTCCAAAAGATTGGAAATTAGGTTAGGAAAACAGCCTGAGCCTGCTACTTCCTACCCTAACACGTGTCACTTACCGAGAAATCGGAACATTCCCAAACCAAACACTGTCAGACCTAACCCTATCAAACCTTTACCCCAAAAGGTTAAGCCCAAACAGGATTATAGGCATGCTTTCTTCTATACTAGAAAACCCAAACCGACCAACCATGCACACCATTCAGCTTTCAACACTCGACATGCTCAATGTCATTATTGTGGCCTCATTGGTCATATCTCATCTGCATGTAGAATGAGAAAGCTTGTTGATTTAAATATTTATGCCTGGATACCAAAAGCTAACAACTCAGGACCCTACAAGAAATGGGTACCAAAAGTTTCATCTGCAAACTGTTTTATAGGGGGAACACCCTTCACATGCTAGAAGCAAATGGATCCTCGACAGCGGTTGTTTACGGCATATGACCGGTGATGCTATATTATTTGCAACACTGTCGAAGAAAAAGAAGAAAGGCTATGTCTCCTTCGGTAATAACTTGAAAGGGTATATTATTGGTATCGGTGATGTTGGTAAGTCTCCCTATCCTGTAATTAAGGATGTCTGTCTGGTTACCGAGTTGAAACATAACCTACTCAGCATAAGTCATCTAGCTGATCATGGTTATGGCATCAACTTTGGCAAAGACAAATGTACTATAGTTGATAGCTCAACTGGTAGTACTATCTTTGAAGGTATCAGGGAAGACAATATATTTTCTATTTGTTAGAAGAAACTAACATTTCAGGTAGATGCTTAATGGCCAAAAGTGATGAGAGTCATCTGTGGCATATGAGACTCGGTCACGCTAATATGGATACAATATCAAGATTATCCACAAAGAAGCTAGTACGCGGTTTACCGGACATTACATTCAAGAAGGATTCGGTATGCAGCCAATGTGAAAGGAACAAAGCTACCAGATCCACATTCAAGTCAGTAAATGCTGTATGTACTACTAGGCCTCTACAATTGCTTCATATGGACTTATTTGGTCCTAACAGAGTTGCTAGCCTCGGAGGTAAACTTTATGCTTTTGTAATTGTAGATGATTTCTCTAGATACACGTGGGTATATTTCTTGACACGCAAGAATGATGCATTATCCGAATTTGTCGCCTTTTGTAAGAAAGTTCAGAATGAAAAAGGTTACATGATCACTCGCATTAGAAGCGATCATGGTGGCAAATTCGAGAATGCTGATTTTGAGCAATTTTATGACACACACGATTTTATACACGAGTTCTCCTGTCCTAGGACTCCACAACAAAATGGAGTAGTAGAACGTAAGAACAGAACTCTAACCAAAATGGCCAGAGTGATGTTAAACCAGTTTAGTCTACCCAAATATTTCTGGGCTGAAGCTGTCAATACAGCTTGCTTTGTTCTCAATAGAGTTCTAATTCGACCCAAATCGAAGAAGACTCCATTTGAGTTATGGTTTGATAGAATTCCTTCAGTTTCATACTTTAGAATTTTTGGTTGTAAATGTTTTATTCTTAATACAAAAGACAACTTGGGAAAATTTGATGAAAAGGCTGATGAAGGTATATTCTTAGGTTATGCGGCCAAGAGCAAAGGATACAGAGTCTTCAACAAACGTACCATGATCATCGAAGAATCAATCAATGTCACTTTTGATGAATTGAATCAAATGACTATTGATGACAATGACGAAGATATATCTGTACCAAGCTCAACTCCAGCTGATTCTCAACCAAGCTATGCACTAGCTGAACCTCCTAGAGAAGATCCAGGAACCAGCTACCTTCAGAATCTACCAAAAAGGTTGAAATTTACAGCTGATCATCCAAAGGATTTGGTAATTGGTGATATTACCAAAGGAGTAAGTACTCGTACATCCTGTAGAGATATTGTTTCTAGTGTTGCATTTATTTCACAGCTAGAACCCAAATCTATTGATGAAGCATGTAGTGATAGTTTTTGGATAGATGCTATGCAAGAGGAATTAAACTAATTTGAACGGAATCAAGTTTGGGAACTTGTTCCGAGGCCTGTTGATCATCCGGTCATTGGCACCCGTTGGGTATTCCGAAATAAACTAAATGAGAATGGTTTAGTGAATCGCAATAAGGCTCGACTCGTAGCTCAAGGATACAATCAAGAAGAAGGTATCGACTACGATGAGACTTATGCCCCAGTTGTAAGATTAGAATCCATTCGTATGTTATGTGCATTTGCATGTTTTCATGATTTTAAACTTTTTCAAATGGATGTGAAGAGTGCTTTTTTTAAATGACTTTATAAAAGAAGAAGTTTTTGTAGCTCAAACCTCCAGGTTTCACGGATTTCAAAAACCCTGATCATGTTTTCAAGTTGAAGAAAGCTCTATACGGTTTAAAACAAGCCCCTCGTGCTTGGTATGATCGTCTAAGCTCTTTTCTACTTGACAACGGCTTTTCAAAAGGCAAGGTTGACACTACACTGTTTATTAAGTCTTTTAATGGCAAACTTCTTTTAATTCAAATCTATGTTGATGATATTATATTTGGATCTACAGATGAATCTCTGTGTCAAGAATTTTCTAAGTGTATGCAGAATGAGTTTGAGATGAGCATGATGGGAGAGCTGAAATTCTTTCTCAGACTGCAAATCAAACAAACTGACAATGGGACGTTCATAAATCAAGCCAAGTATACAAAAGATTTGCTAAAGAAGTTCGATCTGGACAATGTCAAACCTATTGGCACCCCAATGGCAACTTCAACAAAGCTTGATTCAGATGAACAAGGCAAGCCAGTCGACACACGTAAGTATCGAGGTATGATTGGTAGTTTACTTTATTTAACTGCTAGTCGTCCAGATATAATATTTAGTGTTTGTCTGTGTGCACGTTTTCAAGCTAACCCAAAGGAATCACATCTGTCCGCAGTTAAGCGTATCTTTCGATACCTTAAAGGCACTTCTTCTGTTGGCTTGTGGTATCCCAAAACTAAGTCCTTTGACCTTATTGGTTATTCGGATGCAGATTTTGCTGGATGCAAAGTTGATAGAAAAAGTACAAGTGGCACATGTCATTTCTTAGGCAAAGCTTTAGTCTCTTGGTTTAGTAAAAAGCAAAATTCTGTAGCCCTATCAACAACAGAGGCTAAGTACATCGCCGCAGGACGTTGTTGTGCTCAGATTTTGTGGATGAAACAAACCCTAGAAGACTATGATTTATTTTACACACATATTCCCATTTTCTGTGATAACACGAGCACTATTAATTTGACTAAGAATTCAGTATGTCACTCTCGTACTAAACATATCGAGATTAGACACAATTTTCTTAGAGATCATCATCAAAATAGAGATATAAACCTTGTGTACATAGATACTGAAAATCAACTAGCTGACATCTTTACTAAACCTCTAGCGGAAGATCGTTTCAATTATTTACGTCAAGAATTAGGAATTTTGGACGTCAATAATATTAATTGATTTTGTTTTATAATTATATATCATTATGCAAAAACTGTGTTAGAAACAAGCCAATAAAGAGTCTGTCTGTCACCACAACTACGGTTGAAGCGAAGCGGTACTTAAAAGTTCCCCGGTAAACCTCCGCCAGCTGGGACAGTACTCCTACAGCTAATCTGAGACAGTCGCTGTGTAACGACATTTAATTCATAAAATAATATTAATTATGTTAATTGAAGGCAAAAATAACTAATCTTTGAATTAAATATTTGAAATGAGATAATGAAAAAGAATGGCAAAAATCAACTTTAAAGAACCCTAGGCAAATTCGGCCAGAGCTCTGACCGAATTCGGCCCGAGTTCGGTTGAGGGTGTCTGGTTATATATACAGAACCCGAGCAGCCCTTCTTCTTCATTGCTTCCAAACTATTTCAAACAGCAGCAGCAGCCGACCCGAGCATCAAAACCCTAGTTTTTTACCACCCTATTCCATCCAATCCAAGTGGTGAAATCTCTTCAAAATTTGGAATCGTGCGGAGATCGTCGTTCTCTACGACATATCTTAATTTCGTGAGGTATAACTCCATCTCTCTCCACCTTTCATTTAGTACATTTTTATTCCAATTTGCACATATGGCACCTAAATTCAATCCATCTAAGAGGAAGAAGACGACCCCTAGTGAGGAAGGGTCATCTTCGCATCCATATACGGATTCACTCTTTTCGTCGGTCCAAACGAGCGACGGCGCGTTCGATGGGTTTTTCTTTCAAACCCTCGACCAAGCCCTACTGTGGTATGGTAATTTTTCTATGCGATCCATCTGCACAGGCGCTCCAGTCAAATAGACTGTATTTCCTGATCATCGTCATTTGTTTGAGGCATTAGGGTTACACTTATTTGTTAAAATCTGCTTCCCTATAGCAACTAATGCCATTAGATTATTTTATTGCAATCTCATATTAGACACTTTTGATGTGAGCACTCGTGTTGGAGGTATTGATATCAATTTCGATGATAGCCTCTTAGCGGAGATCCTTGGTGTCCCTAACGAAGGTGAACCGCTAGTCGATATCACTGATTTTGACTTTCCCGAAGGCACGACACTCGGAAGTTTCAAAGCGGAACTCTGTGCACCTGATAGAGTACGCTCTGGAAAGTTCAAGGCTAACAACCTGAACTTGTTTAACTATGAATTACAACGCATCATCTATTCCACTATCCTTCCTAAATACACTTCAAAGGATGATGTGACTTCTCTTGAGCTGTCCGCCATGTACCATATTCTTAAGGGGATTCCATTTTCTGCCCCTAAGACCATGATTCAGATGATGGACCGTTGTCGTGCAAGAGATAGAAATCTCTCTTACGCGATGATTCTCCCACGTATCTTTCAGCGCTTCGATATCGATCTGTCGACTTGTACTCAGGACTCTGAGCCCAAGTTTCTTCAGTTATTTCGTCGTAGCATGACTGCTACAGCTCTACCTCATGCTCCTCCTACTGCACCTCCTCCACCACCTCATCAGTATGCCATGACATTTGAGGGCATACATTAGTATTTATCTGCTTTGCACGTCTCGATGACGGACATGGCTCGTGAGCGTGAGTTCCGCGACGTCACCCGTTATCAGGCGATGGCAAACTCCTTGGCTGATCTTCGTTTCGCTCAGACTGGTTATTCAGCCGGTTCCATCCCTCGAGATCCAGCTTTTTCGGGTTACCGCTGTGAGGATGAGGCTGTTCATGCCTACTTCCAGCCAGGTAACGCCTATGATTGGTATCGTGCACCTCGTGATTACGTTGGTGAGTTCTATACTGGCGCCCCTACTCATCCTTCTGGCGCTGGTACTTCTGGTGCTGGTCCTTCAGGACATGCTGGTCGAGCTGATGTTGGTGATGACGAGGATAGTGATGAGGAGATATGATTTGATTTTTTAGTGACATTTTATTGTATACTTGGAAATGCTCCAACATTCCAAGTTTTTATCAGTTTAGCAGTACTTTTTAGTTTTGCTTCAGTACTATTATCATTCATGGACATGTTTATGGTGTTTCAGTTATGGCATTTCAGTTTATTTCAGCACTTTATTTTAATTATTAGCACTATCTCTTTATACTGCTTCTTCATTACAAACTGCCTGTGAAATAGCATGCCTGAGATTTTTTTATGTTCTTGAAACAATATATGCCTGTAATGATAATCTGTAACAATACATGCTGTAATGTATTTTTTAAATTTTTATGCCTTTTATATGTTTTCTCACTACTTGTTACTTTTGCATTGATTGCGGGGGAGCCTTCTCTTTTGTAATTATTTGCTAAGTGACAAAGGGGGAGAAAAAATTAAAGATCTAACATTTCTTTTGAGATAATACAGGATATGAACAATTTCTACTTTTTGATATTTTTGAACAAGCTTAATGTTATATCATTCATAGTTTGTCAATTATCAAAATAGAGGAGATTGTTGGCCCATTGGTCATATGGTCAACCTGATTTTAATAATTGATCAAACTCTGTCTGGATATACGAAGCTAGTCGAGACATCTCGGATTCTTGGACATGATCAAGATTGGCTATCCACTCCATTCAAGACCGAAGATCTGTTTGCCTACTCGAGTCTGTAATTCCTTATGTAATATATTTTTCATTTTATTTGAGTCTAGGAATATGTTGTACATCGAGTCGTACTGGCAAATAGGCTATCCCTAAATGAGTTCAAAATGTTTTTTAAACTGACCTCTCAAAAAGGTTTTCAAAAAGGTTTTCAAAAATTACCAAAAAGTTTTTTTCAAAAACCCTAACTAAACCCTGACTTAACCCTGACAGAACTCGGACCGAGTTTGGCCAGAGTTCGGCCAGAGTTCGGTTGGTGGCCGTTGTGATTTTGAATTCTTGGAACTTGGTCCTCCTGTAGTTGCAGATTTGACCGAGATTTGCTCAAAGAGTTCTGCCCGAATTCTGCCCGAATTCTGACAGAAGTCTGCCTTTGGAACTCCTATAAATAGAGAAGGATTTTGATCATTTTAATTCACTCATTCACTTTCAATCTTCTCTCTATCTAAAGCTTTCAGTCTTCCAAAGAGTTTTCTAGAGCTTTCAATTTTAGATCCCAAGCCAGTTACAATCCTCTAGTCAATTTGCCAGTGCGGTACGGTCTAAAAGTTTCTGAGAGATTGTAATCAGAAGGCTTGATTGAAGAATACCTCTTCACATTTGAAGTTGGACGAGTTCTTCGTATCAAAGCTCAAAGCTCGCGTTGTAGAAGTTGCAAGGACTTCGTAAGAAAACTTGCAGTTTTTCCAATAGTGGATTCAACTGGTAGCAAGAGTTCTACCGACTGGATTAGTCCTCAACAGAGGGATACCAGTATACATCGCTGTCTTTGCGTTTGCTCTCTTAACTCTGTCTTTACTTTATTTCAGTTGTGATTAATATTCTGTGATTGTGCTGCTAACATTTTTAATTAGCATTATTCCGCTGCCAACTCTATTCACCCCCCTCTAGAGTATTACGCTTTACTATTTCGTTCCTACAAATACATGTTTTCTGTGATCTATGTTTCTCTTTTACTTGCCATTGAGACTCCAGTATCAGAGCTAAGGCTATATATATACCAGATCTGGATGTCTTTCATTTTGGATATGTCTGCGCTTGCGAACATTGTCCTCAAAGCGCCACGTCAGTTTGGTTTGGTTTACCCGTTGGATATGTTAGTTACTGTTTACTTTAGATTTTATATTATGTACCTTGCTATGTCCCATGAGGATCTGGTTTCTTTCCATATATAGGTGAAGAGATTTATCCAGATGAGTACGGACCATGAGTTTATTCGTCATTGGCACTGGCTATTGAAGATGAGGTTTCTCCAGAGTAGTATTTTTACTATTTATTTTCATGTCAGAGCTGTGGACTTGTAGTGTTTCTCTTACATTCATTTATGGTACTTGTATCCATGGGTTATTTTCTCCATGCGACTACTTTTACATTATTTGACGTTATTTCAATTTCTTTTATTTAGCATGATAATGTCATGTTGCTTGTTATTTCATATTTGTATATGTGGATGAGTATAGATGCATGTGACTGCTATATATTGATTATATTTTACAGTTTAAGATACTTTCCAATAGGTCTATTGAATTGGATTTGTCTTTGGAATGTATCGACTGGCATGCTATGTGTTCCTAATCCTATATATTTTGGGACTGGACATAACATGTTTTTATGGTGGTCTATGTAGGTCTAGCGTTAAACTGTCCTGGTTACATGACTGTACCAAACGAGCCTGCGAAATAAGACTATACTCGAAATATGATCTCATCCACATTAATTTATTGCCTTTGACTTCTAAATATTCCATTGACTTTCATCTTGTTTGAATCCTTCAATGTTTAATGGGTCTTTTCTATCATACAGATAATAGACCCATGAGAGGATCTGGACTCCAATTGGCATTTCAAAGAATGCCTTGTCCCTCAGGACGACGGTGCTTCACTACCGCAGGGAGGCTAACCCACTCAGCAGAATCAAGTGTCACATCTCTACACTTTGAGGTTCGTAAAGACGATATTCTGCCGCTACCTCAGTTTACTCCTCAGCCATCGAGTGTTCCGCCTCCACCATCTACCTCCCAGATGGATGGAAATACTTCACAGCTGGCACCGGTAGCACAGCCCCAAGTCTCCTTACCTCCACCACCTCTCATTCCACCGATATCGTTCATGCCCTTCCTACTGGGTCATCAGATGGACGTGTAGCAAATATTCCAAATGTTCTTCGCAATGATGCAAGCCCAGCAATTAGTACAGCAGCAGGCCTAGCATAGACAGACCAAGTCTCTATGAGAGGGCATCATGTCAGCTTTGACATATGCGACACTACTAGCTTATCAGCCGAGAGGCGGATCTATTGCTGAGTTTAGAAAGATGATACCCAAACCATTATCTGGGAATGAGAATACTACTGAAGTTCATGCATGGCCCACCAACATTGAGCATCAACTGGTAGCCACTGACTTCCTAAGAAAAAATGGATGTTAGCTGTCAGGATGCAGCTGACCGGCAATGCGGATCATTGGTGGAAAGCAAAAGAGGTACGATTGGGCACCGATGGAGCCACCTGGAAATAGTTCTCCAAACTCATCAAAGTGATGTACATCCCAGCTACAGCACAAGCGGAGCTTCGAGACCAATTTATGCACCTCACTCAGGGCAGCATGACAGTAGAAAAGTATAATGCAAAATTCTTGTATTTGAGACGATACAACCCGTACCTGATACAGACAGAGGAGTAGAAGCAAGAGAAGTTCTACAACGAACTCAGCATCGAGATGTATAGGCTAATAGGATCAGTAGCATCTACTTCTTACTCACCCGTCTTGATCGCATCACGATGCCAGAAGCGAATTAATAAAAGTGAGGCCAACCAGAAGCGTCCGCATCTGACGACATCGACAGTTCGAGCACCACCTGGAGGACCACAAAGTGCCCAACCATATTACAACAACATAGAGTGGCACCTTCACATTTTCAAGAAACTCTACTTTTTATTACTGTGGCAAGAAGGGGCACATATCCAGAGACTGCCAACGAAGATTTGGAGTATGCTTGAGGTACGGTTCTGACCATTACCCAGTTCAAAAGTGTCCAGAGCCACTGCATCTTGTAGTACCGATGGTGCACCGCTAGGCCTTACCAGCACCGAGGCCATTCTAGCAGTTGCCTAGGCCAGACTTCCCGGCACTAGAGCACCACCAGCGAGAGTTGGAGCAGCACGACCACCTGCACCAGGAGGAGTTCAGAGCGGTCCACCACTTGCACCTCAGAGAGCACTGCTTCAGCATGCTCGTCAGCAGCCTAGACCACTGGCACCTAGCCAAGCCTTTTCCATGGTTGTAGAGGAGGTAGAGATATCTAGAGAGGTTATTTCAGGTACTATACTTGTAGCCTCTTTACCAGTTATAGCTTTATTTGACACCGGAGTCACACACTCCTTCCTAGCAGCTAGTTTTGTAGCAGCCCGTAGAGTAGCGACCACACCCTTTCCGAAGAATATAAGAATTCTTACAAGAGGAGGTATTGTATCTGTGAGTGATGCTTGTAGATCATGTTATGTACTAGTTTGTGGAAGAGAGATGCGTGCATAATTTCTAGTCTTAACTATACAAGACTATGCTGTTGTGCTTGGCATGGATTGGTTGATCCAATACCATATAACACTAGATTGTCATCAGGGTTGTGTGATTTTTAGACCCCTAGGTCTTTTTGAGTTTGAATTCCTTCGAGGGGATATAGAGCAGGGTACCCATCCCACTCTAAAGCCTACATAACAGAGGAGAAGCCAACAATACCACATGTTATATCATAGTTTGAGATGTATTTCTAGAAGAGCTTCCCGAATTTCCACCTGATAGGGAGATTGAATTCACAATAGAGTTGGTTCCAAGAGCGGAGCCAATTTCTTCTCATGTGTATAGACTAGCACCGAAAAAAGTACAAGAGTTGAAGGCCCAGATAGATAAATTGTTGGATAAGGGCTTTATTCAATCTAGTGCTTCTCCATGGGGAGCGTCGCTCTTATTTGTGTCGAAGAAGGACGGGTTTGTGCGCTTGTGCATTGATTATAGGGAATTGAACGCGGTGACAATTAAGAAAAAATATCCTCTACTGCATATCGATGGCGTATTTGTAACCTATGTTTCCAGATTTTGAAAAATTTATTTATTTATTTTATTTTATTTTAAATAATTGTGTTGGAAAATATATTTTCGTTTATAAAAATATATATAGTATTTTCAAATGACAAAATGGTTGTGCCAAACTATATTTTCGAAATTAGATTTTGGGTTTATGAAAATATTGTTTAAATAATATTAATTTGAATTATTACTGTAATCAAATATTAGATTTAGATTTGATTAATTTAGTTTTAAAATTAATGACTATTATCTTTGACCACTAAAAAGATTTGCTAAATTTTTATAAGATTTGGATTATGCAAATATACTTTAAATTTATTTGATAATATTGGATATTATTTTAAATTATTATTATGATCAATTATGGATTGATATTTGATCAATATAGTTTTGAGTTTGATTAGATTTGAATTTAATGGAAAGATTTATTCATTAGATTTTTGACCCTTCCAAATTAGAAAATTATGTGTCAATCTCCATCTTTAAGGAGAGACTTTTCCTTGTTTTATCTCAACAACGAAACCCTTCAATTAATTCTAATTAAGTGATGACTATCCATTATATATACCTATTGAACTTACGTCATCTCTCATTTTTTTCCAAAATTTATCTTTTTTGTCCAAAATAAGCCCAAAATTCATCATAAATTCAGCCTCATCTTTTAGAAGCTATAACAACTTTGCGAAGCCGTTGCGACCAACTCTGGACTCCGTTTCATCTCCAATTTTTTTGTTAAAACTGAATCGAGATTAGCTTTTCAATTCTATAATTTATTTCTATAATTATGAACGTGAATTCTAGAAAATTATTTGAGTGCCAGTTGTCCAAAAAATTGACATATCATACTGTTTTCGAGATTTTGGGAGATCTCGAACTCCGTTTTACGAACTTTTGATGTTTTGGAAAGCTAACACATAGATCTATAACATAATAACTTGCCAGAAATTAATAAAATACTTTAATATTTTGTTTAATTTGTAGAGCCCATAGATGGCCGGTGATTCACCGAATTGGTAGCGGTTAGCCATAATTAAAACAACTTCAACCAAATTAGGATTGTGTCGCACATGTCAACTCCAAACTAATCGAGGCAAGTACATTATTGCTTTATGTACTTAGTACTTTATAAATGCTATCTTTGCCATGTTTTTATTTAGTATCCAGTTGAGACACTATTGTGACACGATAGGATTATAGTTTCATTGCTCGTTATTGTTGTCTAGTGAGTTGGAAGGGAAAATACTCATTAGGTATGTGAATAAATCCTAATTATTGTTATTGTGGATAACTAAGTTATACACTTCACGTACGGGTTAGGTATATTTTTTATTGTGGATAGTCATCTATATGATGTGCTGTATTAGTCCAGTCGTTCACATGTCTCAAGGTATTTCACATATACTGTATGTTAGTCTTACATGTTCATGTTATTATCCAGTTATCTTATTTATACATATTCTTGCCAGTGTTCTTCGTTCGTATTATTATTCCAATTCATATACATGTTTTCTTTATTGTTGTAATGCCCTAGTCCCAAAATACGTAGGACGAGGAATACGAATACATGCCAGCAGTACTTCACCAATGGGCCAAGCTACATAACAAGCCTATTAGCAAAATACTTAAGCTGTAAATCATGATAACATCCAAAAACACAACACAGTCCACAGATGTATATATATATATATAATCACATCCACAGAGTCCACAAAGAGATTAAGAGTAAATAAGAAAATGTCTCAAATATCCAGCAATAAAAGTAATAAAGTCTGTGCGGGTAAAACAACCCGAAACCACAAAAAAGAAACAAAGTACCAATCAACTACAAGTTTGATGAAAAGAAATGGAAATAATATAGCAAAACTGAATATGAAGGTAACATGATCACGAGAAATCCTCTGGCACTATCTCGTCCTTTTGTGCCGGTACGTCTTCGGTCTGTGCTCCCGAACCGAAAACCTTCGAATAGTCTTCAGCTTTGTCTAAGCCTGGAAAATAGTCAGGTCCTCAGGGGACTAGCAAAGTGCATAATATACATGCCAAGGTATAGAAATGAAAATATGAACTAAGGCAATATACTGTATCTGCCTATGTGCTATCAAGTGAGATACTTTTCTAGAATACCAAACCCCTTCCACTAAGGCTCACTAGCACCTCAGCAGGATATTGTCCCCAGTAACATGTCTGGCACCAAGGGCAATCAATTCTCGGCAGTGATAATCCCATACTCTGCTACAGAGATAAAGGTCATTAAACTACGGGCCACACGACAATAGGTCTGATATTATAGTCAAGTTCTCTCCAATCCCTATGTCTAGAATCTAGCAATGTCCAGTCTGTACAGTCATCTCGAAAGTAATAGTAATACTGAATAAGAAATCTAGAATGCTAACATGAGGTCAAAACCACGAATAGTTATGTAAACCTCACATCATGAATGTGTCGGTGTCCTGTGGTCAAACGTATTAATGGACATGTTATGCACATAATGCCTAATGTCAATACTCGATGTCACTATCATGACATCGGCACCCATCTATAAACGGACACTAAGTATCGACGTCCCTACGTCATGCAATGCTAATCAAAATAAACAACAAAAAAGGAAAAGAAAATAATCTGTAACGCAACAAGCACACTTGCCTTTAACTGCTGTCTGCGGGCAGTCATGTCCAACTCCGGTATCCTTGTCGATCCTTCCAAGCTCACCTATAATAATATATCATATTTAATATTCTATATCAACATACTATATATAAATTATATGAGTATCTACGCCTCCTAGTTGCCATAACGTTGTTACGACATTGCATCTATTATAAGTACATAAGATACCAAATCCTCTCGTAAATACTTTACAATTATAATAAAATAATATATTTAAATTCTAGATTTATCTATAAATATTTATGTATTACTATATAATAATATTTTCAATAGGGAAACCCTTTCACAGAGGTCGTATGTCAAAGCCACATATGACTTCCTCAATTCGACCCATTAATTTAGTTCCGAAACAATGATAAAATAAAATTAATAAATTATGTAAAAATTAAAAAATTAGTTAAAATAGTATTTATAATGTTAAACTTGCACAACGTAAAGTTTAATATGGATTCATGGAGTTTTGACACTTTTGGACACAAGGAAAGTAGAATTATTCGGAGTTCGGTGACACGATAAATGTCATAAATTTTTAAAAATAGCAAACCGATGCAAAACCTAACTTTCAGATATGTGTCGGAAAGGTATCAACGTCACGATTCTGAATAAAAATATAAGAAGGTTAGAAACTGACCGTAGATAGATGAAAAATAGCTCTTAATAAAATTTATCGGTTATGGACACCGTGTCGTAGAATCGACGCCACGGGCAAACCTTGGAATTGGCGGATCCGGCAATTAGAGTTGGATTAGACACACAAAGGTAACTCTCTAATTTGGTTTGAAGAGAAACGGATGAGAAAAAGTGGGTAAAACATCTTTACAATTCGACTAACCTGCTGTGATTTCAGACTTCGATTCGACAAAGTTTGGCCCAAGTAGCATGTCGTGCACCTCTCTAATGGCCGTATGGTTTCTCCTACAGTTGCTAGAGTGGAATATAACATCATAGGGGTTGCGTGAGTGGTGATGATGGCACAAATCGAGAAAAGTTGGGGTTTTGAGAAGGAAAAGGGGGTCGACTATTGGGGGTCAGCCTTGGAGTGGTGGTTGCTAGGTTTGGGGAGGTTTATGAAGTAGTGGATGGTTATGAGAGAGGAAGATTTAGGGTTTGATAGTTATATATATTATTAGGGTATGGACTTTGGTTTGATCTAATTTGGATATGATTTGGTTCTCCAAATCATACTATTATTAATAGGTTTCCTATTTTGGTTAGATGTTGACCAAGCCAATATATAAGGAAATATTGCATATGGCTATAATTCAGCCTCTAAAATTCCCTTAAAATATGTATACTTGGTTTTGGTACTCCTAGTTAGGCTCTAACTAGTAGGGTTGACTAGGTTAGAGTCCAAGTAGCATTACTAGTCAAATTGGACTTGAAAATCAATTTAATGAGTCTCATGTGCCATTTACAAATAAGTAGCACATAGAAACTCATTAGATGGTACACCCTAGGCATGTGCATTGTAGACTCAAAATAGATCAAAATCATATATTGGGTCATACAGTTTCGATCTATGTCAAATCCCGAAATCGAATTGGAAGTCTTAAAATTACGATAATGGATCAAATTGGCCTAAGTTGACCTGAAGTTGTGCGAAGTCAAAAGAATGTTGAAAAACAAATTTGGATGGGACATGATATATCACACTGAAGGTGGACGAGTCTAAAATTCAAATATTGAAATGGATTTGAGAAAACAATATTTGTTGTGCTTCAAAATCAAAGCTACGGTAAACTACTAACATAGTCATTATTGACTTTAATAAATTAAAATATCCATATAAAATAATTAAAAAAATCCAAAAATCATGGGGCTTACAACCTACCCACCTTAGAAAATTTCGTCCTCAAAATTAAAAATGTCACAATTATATAGAAGAACTTATCATATGAATAATTAAGCTGAGACTTACCGGCATCTACGAATAAATGGGGATAACGCTCACGCATAGAATCTTCATGCTCCCAAGTTGATTCTCCCAGAAAATGGTGCCTTTAGGAAACACGAACCAGTCTAATCGTCTGCCCTCTGAGCGTCTTCTTACTCGTATCCAAGATACCTACCGGCTGCTCCTCGTATGATAAACTGGGTCCCACTGTGATCTCAGAGTGATCGACCATATGACTAGGATCAGTCACATACCTCCTCAATTGTGAGACATGGAACACATCATGCACTCCCTCTAGCGATGGGGGTAATGTAAGACGATACGCCACCTCACCTATACGCTCAATGATATCGAACGGTCCAATATATCTTGGACTCAACTTCCCTCTAATCCGAATCTAATGGTGCCCCGCGTCGGTAAAATCCTCAGAAATACATGCTCTCCCTCCTTGAATTCCAATGGTTGACGATGTGTATCAGCCCAATGCTTCTGTCGGTCTTGAGCTACTTGAAGATGACTATGAATCTGCTTCACTTTTTCGACTGTCTACATCATAAGCTCTAGTCCAAGTATCTGTCGCTCTCCAACGACGCTCCAATATATGGTGTCATTTGTTTACTAGCATGGTAACTGTTGTTGTAGGAGAATTCCACCAAGTGCAAGTGATCCTCCCAAGAACCTCCAAAGTCCAACATACACGCTTTCAGCATATCTTTAGGGTCTTAATAGTGCGCTCCGACAGACCATCCGTTTGGATGATACAAAGTGCTGAACATGAGTCTCGTACCCAAGCTCTCCTGCATACTTCTCCAAAATACGAAGTGAATCTAGAATCCCTGTCCGAGACTATACTAATTGGTATCCTATGAAGTTTCACAATTTGCCTCGTGTACAAGTCACTAACATCTCAGTGGACTGACCCACTTTGAACGACAGGAAATGTGCCGACTTCGTGAGTCTATCCACAATCACCCAAACTACATCATTTTCACTAGGACTCCTCAAAAATCCGGTAACAAAATCCGTGGTAATATGCTTCCACTTTCATTCAGGAATGGAAAGCGGTTGCAACATACCAGTGGTCGTCTGATGTTATGCCTTTACATGCTGACAGACCAAGCACTTTGCTACGAAGCGTGCAATCTCCCTCTTCATACCATGCCTCCAATAGTACTGCTTCAAGTCCCGATACATCTTAGTAATCCCGGGATGAATAGAATAAATAGAATTGTGGACTTCACTCATCAACTCCTGCCTCAATTCTCCATTTTGAACATAGGCGATTCCCGCACCTTAATGTCCCATCCTATGAATACAAAGTTCTGCCTGCTCTCAGCCTCTGTCCTCTTACGAAGTCTTCGAAATCTTGCGTCTGTAGGCAAACCTGTCTTGATCTTATCCATGAGCGATGACTGCACTTTAATTGGTGAGTACTCCTTGATGTCCCGGCATAATGACTTCTATTCCAAGCTCTTGAAGATCCTCTAATAAATGTGGCTGGGCTGTCAAGAAATATGCGGTAGGCTTCCTACTCAAAGCGTCTGCCACTACGTTCTCCTTGCCAGGATGGTACTGCAAATCTATATCATAGTCTGTCATGAGCTCCAACCACGCCTATGTCTCATATTCAACTCCTTTTACATGAAACATACTTCAAGCTCTTATAATCCGTAAATATCTCCATACGCTCTCTGTACAAATAATGCCTCCATAGCTTCAATGCAAATATTACCACGCTAACTCCAGATCATGAGTAGGGTAATTCTTCTTATGTACCCTCAGTTGTCTTGACGCATAAGCTCTGACCTTTTTATGTTGCATCAAAACACATCCAAGTCCACTACCTGACGCATCACTATAAACCATGAATCCTTCCGATCCAGAAGGAAGCGTCAAAATAGGTGCTAAGGTCAACATTTTCTTCAATTCTTCAAAAGCCTTCTGACAATCTTCTGTCCATCGAAATTCTTGATCCTTGCGCGTCAACCGCATCATGGGCTTTGCAACCCGTGAGAACTTTTCTACGAACCTGCGATAATACCTGGCACGTCTAGAAAACTCCTAACTTCTGCAACTGATGTTGGTGTAGACCAAGACTCCACCGTAGCTATCTTCTCCGGATCTACTGAAAGTCCTTCTTTCGAGATAATGTGTCCAAGGAAAGGAACTCTATCAAAGCAAAATTCGCACTTACTAAGCTCAGTATACAATCTATCTTTCCTCAATACTCCCACACAACTCTAAGATGCTCATCGAAATAAAAATATAAGCTAGGGAGAAAAGGGATAAAAGTATTTTCTAGAGAAGGATTCTAATACCACTAGTCGTACCATTCTATCGTAGGTATAGTATTATCAACCTATTCAATGATACTCGTTAGTTCACTCCTAGCAATTTCTCCTAATAGGCTCTACGCATCCGATATCTAGGCATTCATACTCGACTCATAATCTTACTATGAACCCTCTCTAAGAAACTTACCCGTTTCTAGCTACCAAACATCACAATCACACCAATAATCTAGCTTAATTATATTTATAATATAACTATAAGGTTTAACTATTTTAGTGATTTAATAAGTGGAAGGTAATAAAACCTAAAGCTGGGTCAACAAACCTATATACCAACTTTAAACAACGGTAGGGTCAAGCAAAGAAGGAAGGTTTATCGAATTATTTCCAAGAATGATATGAGGCCAAACAAGATGCATAAGACATTGTCTAGGTAAGACTCGAGAACCATATATCTCCGTGATTGTGTTACGTGAAGTTACTGCCACGCCAATGTACATCTGGCTGCAAATAACTTTCTTGTTCCATAATACGACGGATGGATGCAATGCACATCTGCCATGACAAATAATAGGTTCTTGAGCTTATTTAGGCCAAATTCATGAAATACTTTCGAATTAACTTTTTACGAAAATACAGGAGAAAATGTCAACATGCATAAGGTATGGTTCAAGTAGAATTTGAGAAACATATGTAGCCATGATGCCGTTATCTGAAGCCCTGTCTCGCCAGTATTTCTTTGGCTGCAAAAACTTTGATTCCGTAATACAAGGATAAATATAATTTCTCAAACTTTTCCTTGGACCAAAACATAAGACACTTTCCAACAAATTAGCGAAAGGAACGAGAAGATATACTCAAGAAGTCAATAGGGAAATGTTTAGTCAAATCTCGAGTAAGGAAGAACACAAAAGCAATCATCTTGAGAAAGAAGATACATGAAAGCAATCATGCTGAAGAGTATGAGAAAAGTCTATAATCATGTTTGTGGGTGTATCCTCAAGTCCTATTCCTCAATCGGTTGCAGTCGCGTAATAGTACGACTATCCTAGGTATCACCATGACTTCACATAATTCGTGAAGACTCCACCTGCACTTTTGACTTCTAGTGTTTGTGTCCCCACTTTCTTGATGTGATTGTAAGGGAAGATACATCCATTACAAAGATTTATCTTGCTAGCATGAATAAATAAGGATTACAGTAGAACATAATCAAACTGGATGCAAATTAAAAGTCAAGTGAGAGTTCGAAACGAAGTCAAGAAAGGTATAAAGCATGTGAATGTGATCATATGGGTCTCCCTATCATATTTGCAAGCTCACGTCGGTACAGTAACAAAACCGAAGTGATTAACGGACCTACGTGGGCTACCACAAAAATATGTAATATTCTAGTCCTAAAATACGTAGGACTAGGAATACGAATACATGCCAGCAGCACTTCACCAATGGGTCAAGCTACATAACAAGCCCATTAGCGAAATACTTAAGCTGTAAATCATGTTAACATCCAGAAACACAACACAGTCCACAGGTGTGTATATATATATATATATATATATATATATATATATATATATATCCAGTCACATCCCAGAGTCTACAAGGAGATCAAGAGTAAATAAAAAAATGTCTCAAATATCCAACAATAAAAGTAATAAAGTTTGTACGGGTAAAACATTCTGAAACCACAGAAAAAGAAACAAAGTACCAATCAACTACAAGTCTGATGAAAAGAAAAGGAAATAATATAGCAAAACTGAATATGAAGGTAACATGATCATGAGAAATCCTCTGGCACTATCTCGTCCTCCTGTGCCGGTACGTCTTCGGTATGTGCTCTCGAATCGTAAACCTCCGGGTAGTCTTCAGCTTCGTCTAAGCTTGGAAAATAGCCAGGTCCTCAGGGGACTAGCAAGGTACATAATATACATGCTAAGGTACATAAATGAAAATATGAACTAAGGCAATCTACTGTATCTGCCTATGTGCTATGCAAGTGAGATACTTTTCTAGAATACCAAACCCCTTCCACTAAGGCTCACTAGCACCTCAGCAAGATATTCTCCCCAGTACCGTGTCGTGACACCAAGGACAATCAATTCTCGACAGTGATAATCCGTTACTCTGCTACAGAGATAAAGGTTACTAAACCACGGGTCACATGACAATAGGTCTGATATTGTAGTTAAGTTCTCCCCAATCCCTATTCTAGAATCTAGCAATGTCAAGTCTGTATAGTCATCTTGAAAGTAATATCAATACTGAATAAGAAATATAGAATGCTAACACGAGTTTAATACCATGAATAGTCATGTAAACCTCACATCATGATGTATAGATGTCCTGTAGTCAAATGTGTCAATGGACACGTCAATATGCACGTAATGCCTAATGTCAATACTCGATGTCACTATCATGACATTGGCACCCGTCTATAAATAACACCAAGTATCGACGTCCCTACGTCATGTAATGCTAATCAAAATAAACAACAAAAAGGAAAAGAAAATGATCGGTAACACGACAAGGCACACTTGCCTGTAACTGCTGTCTGCGGGTATTCCTTTCCAACTCCGATATCCTTGTCGATCCTCCCAAGCTCACCTATAATAATATATTATATTTAATATTCTATATAAATATACTATATATAAATTATTGAGTATCTACGTCTCCTAGTTGCCATAACGTTGTTACGACACTGCATCTATTATATAAGTACATAAGGTACCAAATCCTCTCGTAAATACTTTACAGTTATAAAAAAAATATATTTAAATTTAGAATTTATCTATAAATATTTATATATTTCTATAATGATATTTTCAATAGAAAAACCCTTTCATAAGAGGTCTTATGTCAATGCCACATATGACTTCCTCAATTTGACCCATTAATTTAGTTTCGAAACAATAATAAAATAAAATTAATAAATTTTGTAAAAATTTGAAAAATTAGTTAAAATAGTATTTATAATATTAAATCTTGCACAACATAAAGTTTAATATGGATTCATAGAGTTTTGACACTTTGGACACAAGGAAAGCAGAATTTTTTGGAGTTCGGTAACACGGTAAATGTCATGAATTTTTAAAATAGCAAACGGATGCGAAACCTAACTTTCAAATATGCTCAAAAATTTATCGATGTCTAGATTCTGAATAAAAATATAAGAAGGTTAGAAACTGACCTTAGATAGGTGAAAAATGGCTCACAACAGAATTCGTTGGTTCTGGACACCCTGTCGTAGAATCGACGCCATGGGCAAACCGCTTGGAACTGGAGGATCCGGCGATTAATGTTGGAGTAGACACAAAAGGTAACTCTCAGATTTGGTTTGAGGAGAAATGATGAGAAAAGTGGGTAAAACATCGTCTACAAGTCGACTAACCTGCTGTGACATTTTAGACTTCGATTTGGCAGAATTTTGGCCCAAATAGCACGTTGTGTACCTATCTAATGGGCCGCAAGGTTTCTCTACAGTTTCTAGGGTGGAATATAATGTCAAGGGGGTCACATAAGTCTTGGTGATGGCGCAGAAATCGAAAAAAATTAGGTTTTGAGAATGAAAGGGGGTCGGCTTTGGAGTGGTGGCCGCTAGGTTTGGCGAAGTTTTTGGAGTAGTGGACGGTTATAGGAGAGGGGGATGGTTAGGGTTTGATAGGTTATATATTATTAGGGTATGGGCTTTGTTTTGATCTAATTTGGATATGATTTGGTTCTCCAAATCATACTATTATTAATAGGTTTCCTATTTTGGTTAGATGTTTTACCAAGTCAAATATATAAGGAAATATTACATATGGCTGCAATTTAGCCTCTAAATTCTCTTAAATATCATATACTTGGTTTTGGTACTCCTAGTTAGGCTCTAACTAGTAGGGTTGACTAGGTTAGAGTCCAAGTAGCATTACTAGTCAAATTGGACCCAAAAATCAATTTAATGAGTCTCATGTCCATTTGCAAATAAGTAGCACATGGAAACTCGATTGGATGGTACACCTAGGCATGTCCATTATAGACTCAAAATAGATCAAAACTATATATTGGGTCATACAGTTTCGATCTATGCCAAATTTCGAAATCGAATTGGAAGTTGGCTTAAAATTACGATAATGGATCAAATTACCTAAGTTGACCTGAAGTTGCGTGAAGTCAAAAAAATGTTGAAAAGCAAATTTGGATAGGACATGATATATCAAACTGAAGGTGGACGAGTCTAGAATTCAAATATTGAAATGGATTTGAGAAAACAGTATTTATTGTGCTTCAAAATCAAAGCTACGGTAAACTACTAACATAGTCATTATTGACTTTAATAAATTAAAATATCCATATAAAATAATTAAAAATAAATCCAAAAATCAGGGGGCTTATAATTGTTAAATTATATCTCTGTTTATCTAGCTTTATTTTGTGTTGAGGTGCATTATTGCAATAGGGTTGGACTTTGATCCTTTTCTAACTGAATACGTTGCAGGTGACTTCCCATTCTTTCTACTTTTGCACCACAGATATTTCTGGGGAGTTATCGATATCTTAGAGGCCAAACTTAGATTCTAGTTAGATTAGATAGTTCTTGAATTTAATTATTTAGCAGATTTTTCTCGAATGTTTTTGCTGTATTATTGGATTTATAAATAAATTAGTTATTGTGAATGAGCAAATATATGAAGTTATGATAGAATATTATTTATTTGGTTTTGAGATTTATATTGAGGTCTAGACAACGTACTGCCGTCGATACTATAGCATAGGATGGACTTGACTACGTACACGTATCCGAAAAACGGGTGCGGGTCGTGAAAGTATTCGATCAGCTTAGTGGTGCAAGCGTGTTTTTCAAGATCGACCTCAGATCCGGGTACCATTAGATCAAGAAGAAGAAGGAATATATTCAAAAGATAGCTTTTTAGACGCAGTATAAATATAATAAATTTCTGGAATGTTGTTTGGTTTAACCAATGCGCCAGCAGTGTTCATGAATCTGATAAACAAGGTGTTCAACCAGTATCTAGACTAGTTTATGTTAATATTCATTGATGATCTACTGATACAATCCAAGAGTCTTAAGAAGCCAGAGGAGCATCTTCGAGTTGTGTTCGAGTATTGAGAATGGAAAAGTTGTATGCCAAGTTCAGCAAGTGTGACTTCTGCTTAGACAAAGTCTCTTTTTTATGCCATATTATTTCGGGTGAAGGATTATCAGTTGATCATAAGAAGATAGAGGCAGTTACGACATGGCCAGTACCTATGTCAGTTTCAGAGGTTAGGAGTTTTCTTGGACTCGTCAGATACTATCGACGGTTTGTAGAGAATTTCTCGAGGATTGCTGAGCCTATGACGCGGTTGACGCATATGGAGCAGGATTTCACCTGGACAACAGTATCAGACGAATTTTGATGAGCTAAAGAAGCGTTTGACGACAGCACCAGTCTTGACTCTTCCTTCAGGGTCAGGAGGCTTTGTGGTATACAGTGACGCATCCGTAGTGGATTGGGATGTGTTCTGATGTAACATGGCAAGGTTATGGCTTATGCGTTGAGACAGTTGAGGGCTCATGAAAAGAATTATCCGATGCATGATCTAGTGTTAGCTGTAGTTATATTTGTAGTAAAGCTCTAGAGGCACTACCTATATGGTAAGCGGATTGAGATATTTACAGACCACAAGAGTTTAAAGTATGTATTTACTCAGAAAGAGTTGAATATGAGGCAAAGATGTTGGTTGGAACTGATGAAGGACTTCGACATTGAGTCGCAGTATCATCATGGAAAGACAAATATAGTAGCAGATGCCTTGAGCAGGAAGCCCACATCTTACTTCTTGACGACACATTGTCAGTAGCTTGGGGATCTTCAGAAGCTTGGGATTAAGGTTATACTGCCAGACACAGAGGTGTATTAGCACAGTTGGAAGTTCGGTCTTCATTAGTATAGAGAATCTAGGCAGCTTTCCCTACGGATACTAGATTCAGAAGACTTCATGAGAAGACTGAGGCAGTAGAGCAGACGAGACTATGTATTCATGAGGACGAAATATTGAGGTACAAAGAATGCTTATATGTTTCAAATGGAAGCTTCAGCAGGAGTTATGTCTGAAGTGCATAGTTCTATCTACTCTATCCATCCGAAAGGTACGAGTATGTATCATGATTTGAGATAGCATTTCTGGTGGCATGGGATGAAAAGGGAGCACGATTTTTAGCGAGATATTTGGTCTGTCAACAGGTCAAGTCTGAGCACCAGGATCAACCGAACTTCTACAACCACTTTCTATTCCGAGTGGAAGCACATCACGATGGGCTTCGTCACTGGATTCCCGAGGAGCCCTATTGGGAAGGATGTAATTTGGGTGATTGTAGATCGACTCACCAAGTAGGCAAATTTTTTGCTATTCTGAGTAGGATAGTCCATGGATGTATTGGCAGATATGTACATGAGGCAGATTATGAAGTTGCATGGTATCCCAGTCAGTATCGTCTTGTATCATGATTCTAGATTTATGTCACATTTCTGGAGGAGTATTAGTGAGAGTTTGGAAACTCGCTTGAAGTTCATGTAGCTCCCCTTCCCGAAAATTGTTGAAAATATTTTTATTTATTTTTATTTTGATTTAAATGGTGTTTTTCAATTTTTTATAAATAATTAATTAGTTAATTATTACGGTATATGACTTTAGCCATAGTAGAGTTTTGAAGTACCAGACGACTAAAATCATGGCACGGATAGTGCAGTAGCGTGCTTTGATTAGTGTTTAACCATGGTAGGGGAAGGCCGAGTCGTAGGATTGTTCTAACTAGGAAAACCAGGCCAAGTTGCGACTTAACCCTACCGAATATTTTATTTATTATTTAATTATATTATTGAGTTTTTGGGAACCCGGTTGTACCGAACCTGTCCAGATTAGACCCAAGTCAAATCCAAGTCCATGTAGTCATGTAGTGGGACCAAATACGGCCATGTAGACATGTTGGTAAATGCAAATTTTGTATATATTTTAGGAATTGGCATTTATTTTTCTAGATATTTATATATGTAAATTATAGGTATTATTAATATTAAATAGCGTTTTAGAATATTTATATGATTTTCTGGGACCCAGTAATGGGAGTATATGATATGCCCATCCAGGAGCTACTATTAAATTATTTTAATTACTAGTGGAATTATTATTATTAATAATATTATTATTATGGTTATTGAAAATAACTATTCATTATTATTAGTTATTATTAATTTATTCTTTAACAAAAGAATAAATATATGTGTATAAAAATATATATATAAGTGCATGTATATATATAAATATTGTATATGTGTATTTATATATAAATATATATTATTTGATATGCAAATGAGTGTACAAATATTTTTGTATACGTATATACATAGATATTGTGTATGTGTATATATATAATATTAGATAATTGTGTGCATGGGTATATATATAAATATATATTGAATAAGTATTTGTATATGTATGAAGTTGTGTGTAAATATATATGTATATATGTACATAAGTATTTATGTATATATACATATATAAATATATAGTATAGTAATAAACAAAGAAAAAGAAAAAGAAAAAGAAAACAAATATTAATAAATTTCCCCACAAACTAGAAACTAGCCCGGGTTCAACAGCCCGAGCCCAACACTAATTCCCCACAGCGGCCCACAGGCCCGGGCTTGCCCAGCCACAGCCTGGAAACCCAACCGATCAAAACAAGGGGGAATATATACTGTATGTAGTTGCGCGAAGAGAGATGAGAAGAAGTCGACGGGAAAACTCTAAACCCTATTTTCCGTGCCGCCACCCATGCGCGCCCTTCCCCAGTACGCGTGCGCCGTCTTGGACCCTGCACGCGGCCGTGCTAGTCGCCGGAGGCCGGCCGGGCGATGGCGCGAACCGGCAGCACCCGCAAAAGCTGAGAAGCATCAGCAGTAACATCATCCCGAACGCCCAACTTCCGCAACATTTCCGTCAACCCGAGCAATCGTTTCACGAACGAGTTTGCTGGTACGAAGCCAATATAACCGAGTTTGTATCCCAGTACATAGACTTTTTCATGAATAACCGATTGTCCGAAAATCGATGAAAACTTCATCGAAAATCCTGTCCAAAACAGGACGTAAGTCGGTCCAAAAACCCTTGTTGGGAGGCGAATCATCGTCAAACCAACGACAGTTTAAGAAAACTAATTAAAGACACTTGAAGACAACATGTAGGTCTTCCTAACCTATTTTGTAGATCTAACTTTCATGGAGTATACGCAGAGGAAACAGATTTCAAATTTGAGTTTTAATCATTAAAAACTGTTTTCGAAAATCATAAAATCCCTCGATACGACGTGTGTCCCGCCAATCCGGGCGACGTGGTCGCGCATTGTAAGAATCGAAAGGTGCGTAATGGCTTCGTGGTCGTGTGGGCGTTGACGGAATTCAAATTGGTCGCGTGTGCGCGACGAATTTGATGCGTATCTGTCGAAATTTACCGTATCGTGCACTTTGCAAATTCTCCAATTACTTCGTGCACGCTCGTCAGATCGAGACGAAACTTGTGCCAACAGGACCGTATCATTTTTTACTCCTGTATGCCAAGTTTGGTCCAATTCTGAGACAGTTGAATCGTACGTCATTTTGTGGGCCCTACGGTCCCACTCAACGGGATTTTGTACGGCCCGCCGAAATCCAACTCTGGACATACGGTTGGGTTCGTATCAAAAACTGGATCCGTAGACATATAGTTTGACGACTTTAGAGACCATTGACTTTGGCACGCTTTTTGGTGCAAAGCGGGTCCAACGGCGGACACCGTTTTGCTCGAAATTATCGTTTTGCCCCTGCGTGCTGAATTGGACTTAAGGACAGGCAATCCTAGCTAATTTGACTATTCTGAGAATGTTGGTAATGTTTATTTCAGCTTTCGGAGACAGTTATGATGACTTGGACTTTCTGACTTGTTGATTGGCGATACATTGTTGGTTCTTCGTGCAACCCCCAGGCAAGTATACCTTGCCTCCCTCTATAGTTTATTTACATGCATATTTCTATTATTATATAGTTTTACTGGTTGGTCATTTACATGTGATTTGTATATCGTGCATGCAAGTATAGCTATAGTCCTTGTACATGGTTAGCCTTGTAGTTCATATGGATGGGTTCTCTCGTGTATCGTGATTGCGTCATGTCGTGTCTTTACCTGTGTCTTGACTGAGTCGTGGCTGCAAGTATATGTGAGTGAACTGCTATTCCTTATTTTTCCCACAACCTGCGAGTCCACACATGGGGCAAGGGTTGCCTTTGCACCTGCGAGTCCACAATCGGGGCGAGGGTGACTTGTCTGAAGCTGACCTGCGAGTCCACATTCGGGGCGAGGGTTGGTATCCATTGATCTACCAGCAGTTCATTTATGCATACTTGATCCTGTATCCGTGTTCATAGTTACCTGTCAGTAGCCATAGGTCAGTTTCATGTCTAGTTTCTTTTATTCCATGTCTATATTATTGCATAATTAAACTGTTAGATAGACATGTTTTATGTATCTTGCTAGTCCTCTGAGACCTGATGATCTCTTAGGTTTAGCATTGCATGGAGTTAGTTAGTAGAGAGGGATGGTGGAGGATTACGATCTATGATACAGGTATTTGCTTGTGATATTAATTTATTATCCTTTCGTGCTTTATATTCAGTACCATGATATACTCTGCTTATTTATAGACTCATATCATTCTTGGAGTCTAATCGAACAATATGCTAATGGGCTGCAGACCATGACCCATACTTGTTCATTCTTGCTTTATATAATTTTTGTGGATTGAGATATAGTTTAGATTAGACATGATACCATGACCTTGACAGCTTATACGTACTCGAGTCGGGCTGGAGTCCGCTCGATATGTAGCTGGCTTGCTCACGAACTCGCGTCCGAAAATCGGGTGCGGGTCGTGACAGTTCAGTACTATGTATCACCCTCAGATTGACGGACAGTCAGAACACAAGATTCTACTTGAGGATATGTTGAGACATTGTATGCTAGATTTTGGTAGATCATGGGAGGATCACTTGTATTTGGTGGAATTCTCTTACAATAATAGTTACCAAAAGGGAGAATAAGATGCGAACAACGGGCAAAGGAACTGATCAGGTTGTTTACTTATTTTTGTACTAGTGTGAGCGTCAAGCAAGTATACAGATGGTGCCTTTTGGGGCACTGTATGGAAGAAGTGAAGATATCCAGTATGTCAGAGTGACATAAAAAGCGTTAGATACTTGGTCTGGAATTAATGACACAGACAGTAGAAAAGGTGAAGATGATTCAAAATCATCTTCATGGAGCTTCAAATAGACAAAAGTTGGGCAGGTACACATCGTCGACCTTTGGAGTTCAAGGAAGGATCATCTATTTTTGAGGATCTTACCGACTCGAGATACCATCTGATTTGGTAGCAACGGAAAGCTAAGCCCAAGGTACATCGAGCCTTTTGATATTTAGAGGAGTTGAGAAGTGACCTATCGTCTTGCATTACCTCCACCATTAGAAGGTGTGCATGACGTATTCCATGTATCTCAATTGAGAAGGTATGTGGCAGACACTAGTCATGTGCTTGATCATTGAGATTACAGTTGGGCCGAGCTTATCTATGAGGAGCAGCCAGTTGGGATTCTTGACCGTAGCGAGAAGATATTGAGGGTCAGACAATTAGACTTGTACGAGTTACTTGGAAGCATCATTCACCGGACGAGTCTACTTGGGAGCGTGAGGATTCCATAAGAGAGCGTTTCCCTCATTTGTCTGAGGATCAAGGTACGAATCTTGATATATATTCTTAGATTGTTTTTTAATTCCTATGTGGCATTATTCTTAATTTTGAGGACAAAATTTATTTAAGGATGATAGAATGTAGAACACCTCAAAAATAAATAAAAAATTAATTTATATAAGTATATTTTATTGGATTTAATTATTTTTAATTATATTTTATTATATAAAAGGGTCTTAGTCATAGTTAATTTTTGGTATGCATGTTAACTACGAATTATGGCATGTCCAGTGGAGTCCTATGCCATGACTAGTGTATTATCCATGGTAGGATGACATAGCCATGTTTAGGTCTCTTGTATGATAATAAGTCAAGTTGTGGCTTAAACCATATTTTGGCCTAATTAATTATTTTAGAAGCTTTTGACTTTTTAGGAGATCCGATTGTACCAAACTTGCTCGATCTTGACCTGAACCAAACCCAAACTTATATAGGCTTGTAGAGCACTCAAATACCTTCATGTTGATATATATTCTTATATATATTTTATTAAAATTTATATGTTTCCATTTTAGGAAAGTTCTATATATAGTAAATATCATATGTGTCATTGTAGTTGGGAATTAACTAACTGCCCAACACCCCACCAATCAAACCCTAAACTAACCAAACCCAACCCTACATGAGGCCCCAATGCCATAGGCGCCACCTCCATGAACCGCCTCCATTTGGAAGCAAGTAAAGCTAAGTCCAAGGTACATCGAGCCTTTTGATATTCTAGAGCGAGTTGAAGAAGTGACCTATCGTCTTGCATTAACTCCATCATTAGAAGGTGCATGACGCATTCCATGTGTCTTAATTGAGAAGGTATGTGGAAGATACTATTCATGTGCTTGATCAATGAGATTATAGTTGGGCTGAGCTTATCTTATGAGGAGCTGCCAGTTGGGATTCTTGACCGTAGCGAGAAGATATTGAGGGGTCAGAAAATCAGACTTGTGCGAGTTGCTTGGCAGAATCATTCACCGGACGAGTCTACTTGGGAGCGTGATGACTCCATAAGAGAACGTTTTCCTCATTTGTTTGAGGATCATGGTACGAATCTTGATATATTTCTTAGATTGTTTTTTTAATTCCTATGTGGCATTATTCTTAATTTCGAGAACAATATTTATTTAAGGATGATGGAATGTAAAACACCTCAAAAATAAATTAATTTATATAAATATATTTTATTGGATTTAATTATTTTTAATTATATTTTATTATAAAAGGTTCTTAGTCATAGTTAATTTTTGGTATGCATGTTAACTACGAATTATGGCATATCTAGTGTAGTCCTGTGCCATGACTAGCGTATTATCCATGGTAGGGATGAAATAGCCATGTTTAGGTCTCTTGTATGATAATAAGTCAAGTTGTGGCTTAAACCATATTGTGGCTTAATTAATTATTGTAGAAGCTTTTGACTTTTTAGGAGATCCGATTGTACCAAACTAGCTCGACCTTGACCTGAACCAAACCCAAACTTATGTAGGCTTGTAGATCACTTAAATACATTCATGTTGATATATATTCTTATATATATTTTATTAAAAAATTTATGTTTCCATTTTAGGAAAGTTCTATATATAGTAAATATCCTATGTGTCATTGTAGTTGGGAATTAACTAACTACCCAATACCCACACCAACCAGACCCTAAACTAACCAAACCCAACCCTACATGAGGTCCCAACCATAGGCGGCCGCCCCATGAGCAGCCTTCATGTGGCCGACCCGTATATATATATATATATATATATATATATATATATATATATATATATATATATA
>JANAVB010014350.1:0-85205 GCA_029216955.1 Iris pallida
ACCTGAACGACAAGATCCCCCTGGTAGAAGATCTGGTCAAGGTTTCCATCTGACGCTCTGAGCAACAATTGCAGGCAGAGGCTAAGTTGAATCCAATAGAGTGCATAACATCGTCAATCGGCAACTTCTTTTTAATGGCTCTCCAAATAAGGATGGACCAGTTCTTGGGGATGCAGGTCTGCCAAAATGCTGCGGTGATCGGACAGGCGTCCCTCGCCCGCGAGCCACTTGTCTAGCCGAGCATACCGAGAAGTCGCCAGCCGAACTGGCCGACCATCGTAGCTCGTCTGTATTAGAGTTGATCATCAGACCTTGGCGGCGGATGCACTCTGCCACTTCATCGCCGGTCCAATCCCGAATCTTGTCCCAATCCCAGTCGTTCCCGGGTTCCCAAAGGTCCCTGATTTTGCTGTTCCCGGGCCTCCGGAAGACGGGGAGCAAAGTTTCTCCTGCCCAGCGTTCTAGGAAGGTAGAGGATTCCCAACACCCAGATGTTGGCGAATAACTGGTTTGGCGAGAGTGCGCCCGGTGATAATGCGCCGCCAAGCCGCGGAGGATCTGCAGTTCGTGATTGCCTGATATATTATATATATATATTATATATATATATATATATATATATATATATATATATACATTTTGTGTAATCCTAGATATATGTTAATAGTCAATATATATACATTTTATATAAATATTCCTATATATAGTACACATATACATATTTAAATATATACACCTATATATATATATACACACACACAAAAAAAAAATATTATATACACACACACACACACACACACACACACACACACACACACACACACACACACACATACTCGAAACCCTAAAACCTAACTAATTTTCCCCAATCCCGCAAATCATTAGCAGCCGCTACGGCGGCTGCAGCATGCCGCCATGCCCAGACCACCTCCTTGTTGCACCACCCTTACTCGCCTGGGCCATGCCACTGCATGCGCCCACTGGCAACCCCGGCCAGCCGAACTGTAGCGCAACAACGACGGCAGTCACCACAACCGCCGTTGTCTGGAAGCCACACGGCCCCTACATCCTCGTGCTCCCGTACAGACCACCCCCGACAGGCCATTGTCCTCCCTGATGCTCTAGGCGGGCTATTTGTGCATTTTTCTCAAAATTTCGTCGTGACGCTGAAAATTCAAAGTCAGAACTGAGTTTCATCGCAACAACTTTGGACGCATTTTCTGGGCGATCCAACCGTTTGATCTTCGAACTTTTTTTTCTGTCACAATCTTGGTATATGCCACTTCACCCTCGGCAAGTTACAACTGTTAAATTGATCATTTGATAGATCAAAACTGGCCACCAAGTTGCGTGTTTAAATCACGTTTAATTTTGACAGTTTTGTGGAGCCAACTTTGCAAAATTATTTCTACCTTATTGTGGCACCGTTTGATGAACCACCAACTATGCTGTATAGCAGGTATAACCATATTCATGACATACAAATCCCTTTCCATTATTGTATCGTTTTGTTGATCGAAATCGACGGCAAGTTGGTCGTTCAAATTCATAATTTTTAACTTGTAAAATTATAATTTTGAGCCCGAGAGATCGGATTCCAAATACGACACCACCATTGGACTCGTGGTGTCATACTGTCCAAAATTGATATATTATTTATCGAATTTGGACAACCTTTGTCCTGACACATTTTTTAGTACAAAATGGGTCCAACGGTGGACACCGTTTTGACCTAAAATTATCGTTTTGTCCCTATGTCCAGAATTCGACTTATAGGTAGCTATCTTAGCTATTTTTTATTCCGAGACTGATGGTGATATCCAATTCAATATTTGGAGATGTTTGCGGATGATTTACTTTTGCTTCTTCTGTTGGGTTGACGAGTTTGCCTGCAGAACGTCGTCTAATCATCATACAACCTCCAGGTGTACCTTGACAAAGTTTTAATATATGTTTATTTTTCGTTGTTGTTCATTTATTTAATTGTTCTAACTAATGATGGCGTAGGATTAGTTGATACTTAGCGTCCGAATTGTATTCGTGTGATGATGTCAGCATACTGATATTTGGTATCAACACTAGGCATAGCATAGCATCGCATCTTTATTCGTGTTTTATTAACATGATAGACCACAAGACATTGACAAAATCATGATACAGAGCCACACATGATATATTCATGGTTTGGACTCTGTGATAGGATACAAGACTTGTTACTTGTACTGGAGATTTTCTTGACTTGACATGACTTTACTGGATAGTTCTATACCATGGGGTGGGGAGAACATTACTGTAATATCAGGCTACCTTTACTCGTATGATCTAATTTCCATATTTGGGACTTGGTTGTTACCCTACTCGTATGTTGTCCTCTTTGTAGCAGAGCTTCAGGGTTATTGACTCGTATGCCCTTGGTACCACAACACAGTACCTTGGGGATAGCCTGCTGAGGAGCTTGTGAGCCGCAGTGGCTGAAGCCAGATTCCGGAAGTGTTCTCATAGTTGGTTATTATAGTTACCCTTCTGTTACTGTACTTTATTATACTGTTACTTTGGCATATTGTTTTATACCTTCCTATGTCCCCTAAGGACTAGTGACCTCTCCAAGTATTGGATCCTGCAGGAGTAGTTCATCGATCTTGGCGGTATTATTATTTCCGATTCAGGTATTTACCGTGAGTTCATATTTTATCCATTACTTGCATTTTGCTATTCAACATAGTTTTATAGACCTATATTGCTCTCTGGGTCTACACAAACATATATGTTATTGGACTGCAGACCATAACATATGTTGTTTATTCTTGATATTACTTATTATGTGTATTGAGATAAATACATGACAGGTGACCTACTAGATAGGTTTTAGATTACCATGACAGCTTATATGTTATCTAGCTGGCTGGAGTCTGCTAGGTTACGTAGCTGGCATGTATACATATTCATAGTCCTTTGTATTTTGGGACTGGGTGTTACACAGAAGATGTTGGTCGAACAATTTGATATTAGGATTACGAAGCAATGCTTTTGAAGAACAACTTTGCCCTTGCCTCCAAGGTACAGAAGGCCATGCGCTTTCGCAAGACTTAGTTCTCGAAGGATCGTAATACTCTTCCAAACATCACCGATGACAATAGAAAATATCTGGCTGCATGTGGCCCAAACAAGGCTCTGGTGGCGCATAAGCCAGTGTAAGATGTTGTTGCTGCCAATAATACAGCGGTTGATAAGGCGTACGACTCTCTTGCATGCGCTTAATGAAGATTTTGCTAGTGTGCAAACAAAGAAGTCCCGTGCCATGCATGGGAAGAAAGTAGCTGTCCACGTGCATAGGAGTGTTTATGCGACTAAGAATGGCTCTGCCAATGTGCAGATCATGAAGACTCATCCCAAGAGTGAGAAAAAGAGTTCTCAGCCGTCATCTTTACAGAGGAAAACATTACGATGCCACGAACTTGAGTGTTGGGAATTATGTTCAACTTAAACACCAGTACAAGCTTTAACATAATACTGGTAGGAAGAAGTGTACTGCTCCTCCGCACATAAAGTTCGCACGCATGGAGCATAAGAAAGGTTCTGTATTCAACATAATTTCTTTCCCATCTGCTCCTAAGTGCCAGGAAACTACTTCTTTGGATGTTGTGTATTATACATCAACTACCATAAAGTCTAAGGCGCATAAGACAAAAGCCTAGAAGCATGCGCCTTTCAAGTTTATGCGTGCAGAAGATGGCAAGCTCTACAGATTGAAATCTATGCACCCCAGGCCTATATTCACCTCCATATACACAAATAGTATACTCATACACATTCTTTCCAATGTGCACAAGATGGGTATGCGTTCCAAATTTACTCATTACCTAAGTACTGGGTGTTCCCATGTGCATGAAATAGGTCAGCGAGTACAAATCTCGCCAATAAACCCATGCCCAGACCTAGTTTATGAGCGCGATATGGGTTTGAAGGCAGAACTTCCTTCAAAGATTTGTGTGATGTAATTTGTTACAAGCGTAAATCGAGGAAAGCCTCTTCTAACACAACAATGTCCGCTCAGGGAACTACTGTGCAAATATTATCATTAATTATTGCTACTCAAAGATAATTGATGCTCCGCCAAAGCAGTATATGTTTCAGAGGCTGCGAACAAATTTGTCGAGTCGATAGTATTTCGGAAGGCAAGGATGTGATGATGACGAAGAGTTATACTTCGTTTAGTTTAATACTATGGCAAGCTAAAAGGGTGTTGTGACATCTCATCTTCCTCATCTAGAGGTGGTCGGCGAGCCACTTCACCAGAAAAAGTTTACCGACGGACTAGATCATGGTCCAAGCCTTCATCTGGAGATGGTATAGCCCACCAAGGGGTAGTATTCCTATGGACCTTGAAGATGATAGTGCTCAGCCATTGACTTAGGGTAGTAACATTCCAGCCTTTAACGACTATTCATCCCAACCTGAGGACCTTATAGCTTACAACTCTGAAGACATTATTTCTAATGCACCTAAAGGTAGTGTACCTCGAGGATCTTTAACAAATAATACTTATTCTAATGAAGCTTTCCTACTTCTCCATCAGGCAATCCACACATAGCTTTTGCCTATGCAACTGCCAATGAAGAAGATGGCACTAGTGACCGGCTACGGTTAGAAACCCTTAAGAACATGATGCAAGGGACGAACGCGATGATACATCAAATATAGCATGGTGATGATGACCATGTAAGCTACCATGGTTCAGCCTCAAACAGTAATTGCATCTCAAACTGTTCATGATGCAATTGGTTCAGCTTCGAATCCAACTAACTCCCTAATTATTGGAGGTGTTCCAATACCAGTGATGCAACAAACACAGCCGACAGTCACACAACCGACTACTTCTCAGCAAGTAGTTAATCCTCAGGAAGCTATTTGGGCTTTACATGCTCATTAGATTCTATGAGTCAGAAGATGAGCTTAAGATGATGGGGGTATCCCAACCATATCCTTCAGAGTGGGACAACTTCGTATATCCTCTAAAGTACAAGCCATAGTCCTTGATTCCATATGATAGATTGCAGTCGTCCCGACAGCACTTGACGTATTTATACTCACAGACAGTGCATATACCTCGGGACGATGCACTTTGGTCTAAGCTGTTCATCGGTACCTTAAAGGGGGTGGCTTTTGTATGCTTTTGCAGTCTGACCAATGACTGTATTAAAAGCTTCAAGGACTTGGAGAGATTATTCTTAGACAAGTTCTACGAAGAAGAAGCTAATGTCTCCATGTCGACATTGATCTCAACGAAGCAAAAAGAGAAGGAACCAGTACAGGACTTCATCAAATGCTTCAGGAGGCTGGCTTTGAAGCTACATTTTGGGACACTCAGCCTATCCTTATTGACACTTATTGGCATAATTTCTTGTCTATTGTTAGATTTTGTCTAGGATCAGGCAATTATGATGAGTGACCAACCTTCATTGCAAGTGTTAATAAGGCAGAAAAGGCAGTGGAGGATCTAAAGCTAACTGGACTTAAAACAACCGATGACAAGGGTAAGCGTCCCAAAAACAATAACAACTCTAGGCACAAGAATAAGAGAAAATAGTCTTTCACTATAGATATCTCTAAAGCTGCTTCACAGTCTAAGCAGAAGGCTCCTACTAGTCAGAAGCCCAAACCACAATACTCCATCGATGAAGATGATGTGTTGGACATCTTCCATGTTCTAATAAAGAGCAACAAACTGAAGTTGCCCGATCCCCAAAGGCCAAATGAGGTGGGAAGGACAGATGATCCCAATACAACCCCTATCATCAGTATGTGAATCATTCTACCAGAGATTGCAACATATTGAAGAACATATCATGTAGTTGTTTGATTCCAAACCAATTATGCTATACACAGACGAGAAGTAGGTTGCTATAAATCTAATTTCTCTACAATTTGATGACTTCCCTTCTATGGAGGTTCAAGACGGTATTGTCTCGATACCGAGGAAGATAATGAAGGCTGTCAATCTTCCATCAGCCCGTGATTAAGTATCAGGTTTGGTTCCACTTACTACTCAGTGTGGTTTGGTTATGTGGGTTCATCCTGACATTCTTCATGATATGGACTCAAAATCTACTTCTTCCGTTGTTAAGTCTGAACCGAGGAAGAAGAAAGACAGGCCATGTAATATGGTTAATGAAGCCTTAGCTGGAGAATCTAGGACCGGTAGAACTTACTTGAGGGCCTATGATGAAGAACAAGAGGAAGCTCCTTTCCTACCTCTCATGTACTTGCTTCTCCAGTAGTAAAGCTGGTCTATCGAAGCCAACAACGACAAACAAAGCAAAGCAGAAAGAAGTCAGGTTTGACAAGTCCTTGAAGAAACATGCATATCAAAGGCTTGACAAGCCTTACAACTTTGACATATTGGCACAACTTGCCAATACTCATGCTCGACTATCTATCTTTGAGCTATTTCATCATTCTAATGAGATACGAGATGCTTTAAGGAAAGCATTGCAACATACTGACTCATACTTGTCCTACATTACAGAGCCAATTGATGACCCTGCAACCTGTCGCCACTGGCACAATGTGATGAAAAGATCCCTAACATTACCTTCTCTCAAAAGGATATGTTGTTGAAAAATAACCATCATGATAGACCCCTATACTATACTGGGTATATTGGGGCTTTCAAAGTGGATCAGATGCATACTGATCTGGGTTTCCCTCTCAATATCATTCCACGGAGTCTGCTCCTAGTAGTGGGGATTTCGATGCACAAGTAGGCTACAATAAACACAACAATCACAACTTCAATTCTGCACAAAGTCATACTTTGGGGAAGATCCATTTCAAGTGTCAGATTAGAAATCTTCAAATAAGTAACCTGCTATGTCAGTGACGTCATCGTATTCTATAAAGTCTTGTTGGGGTATCCATGGATACATAAAAATCATACCCTACCCTTTACTCTCTACTAATATTTTAAATATGTGGATAGTGAGGGGATAGTTTATACCAAATTTGCTGATATTGAACCCTTTAAAGGAGTTGAAGCTTATTACTCTGATTCGGTGTTGTACAGACTGTTAGATCAAATATACTCTGAAGAAATGTGTTCACCGAAGGTTAATAAAGATAGGAACAATGATGCCGATGATGAGGCAAAAGCAGATGATGGAGCTGCTGATGATGTAAACTTAGTCATACACTTGAGGGGTCCTGTCACAAAAAAGCCAGATGTGGAACCGCTTGTGATTAATTTGGCCAAGCTCTCTCATTGTGACAAAGTAAATCGTATTCCATCGACATATCATGTAAGAAGCAGTAAACCTCTTGTAAATGATCTTCACAAATCAGCAAGAAAAGAAAAACTTGATCCTCCTCTAGTGATTAATCTGACTCCAGCAAGAAATTTTGAACCCTTGGTAAATGACCTTCTTCTTTCCATGTGTTATATCATTCATGAATCAACCTTAGTTATTAATTTGACTTGTACAACAACTGAAACACGAGCATATTGTGTAAGTAGAAAACCTCTTTTAAATCTCCTTAATGATGTTTTTCTGAGGAAAAGATCCTGTACATACCTAATAAAAGAGTTCTATCTTTTAACTATTCTTTTGTTGCTCAGGGTTCAAAGAATACCCTTTGTTCACTGGTAGATGGTACAAAACTATATATGCTTGTATCTATTTTTCCCAAAAAGTGGCCCCTTGTCTTCTACACAAAGACTCTTATTTTGAAGTTCCGGTAAGTAAGAAAGATGACAAGCTAATCATCTTTGGCAGATTTGAATCTTATAAAGAGTCTTTCGTTGAAAATCTTGAACCCAATAATGGTAAAATGCAGCTTTACGATATACTCCTCAAGCCAAGAACGTCAGCCAGAAGATGGGATACGACCTAAAAGGTCAAAAGGGCTAAACTTTGGAAAATGTTGACGCCTTCCAATACGTCATTTTGCTCCTAAAGGCAAACCTAAAAACTACTACCGTCACACATGTAGTGGTTTGGGTCACTCACTCGTCAAACAACTCATGAATGTTTAAAAAAAGAAAGAAAGTGAGATGTATTTTCATTCCTCTAATTTTTTAACTTGGGATTCAGATGCTAGCATGAGAGCAGTTTTCAAACATTTATTGTTAATTAACATGGTTTCAGCTGATCAAGTTGATGATAATGATAAAATATTAGAGCCTTTCGAATGATCCATAGGCTCAAAAGCTCGAATCTCAGTGGGAGTTACGGTTTGAACAATGTAAACCACCTACTGAAGACGAAGACGTTCAAGTCAACATGGGGGATGACCGATCTTCATCAGAAAAACTTGTCTGAAGAAGATAAAGATTCCCAATATAGCTTAAGAGAATATATTGATATCTTCGCTTGGAGTTATGAGGACATGCCAGGTCTAGATACCCAAAATTGTGACACAACGATTAAATATCCTTTCAAATGCTAAGCCAGTGAAGCAACAACAATGACGATTCCACCCAGACGTCATGGAGGATATTGAAGTTGAAGTTAAAAAGTGGGTAGCTAGTGGCTTTGTTCGTGAATAACAACATCCTGACTTGCTTGCTAACAATGTCCCAGTTATAAAGAAGAATGAAAAGTTATTCGAGTCTGCATTGACTATCGTAATCTCAACGCGGCTTGTCCAAAAGATGAGTCCCTCTTCCAATTACAAATGTTATGATTGATGACACATATGGCTTTGAATGTATGTCTTTCATGGACGGATTCTCGGGCTACAACCAAATCAAAATATTTTTGGATGGTAAGAAGCACACACCATTTCAAACACATTTGGGGGTATACTGCTATACGGTAATATCCTTTGGTTTAAAGAATGCTGGCTACATACCAACGAGCCATGAGCATATTTTTGTGAATATTTGTACAAAACGGTAGAATGCTATGTAGACGATATTGTTGTTAAAAGTCATTTAAAGGACGATCACCTTAAAGATTTGAGAACGGTGTTCGAATTGATGCTTGTACACCAACTTAAGATGAACCCAACAAAATCCTTCCTAGGAGTCTCTAGCGGCAATTTTCTCGGGTTTATCATAACTTCAAAAAGGATACACCTTGATCCCAATACAGTCAAGGCTATCCTCGAAATATGCCCTCCAAATAATCTTAAGGATTTACGCGGTCTACAAGGTAGATTGGCATATATCAAGAGGATTGTCTCTAATCTTTCTGGACACTGTCAGCCGTTTACCTCGGCTTATGAAGAAAGAGTCTCTTTCATGTGGAGTAATAAGTACCAGCAGGCGTTTAACGTTATAACAAAGTACCTCACAAATTCCCCAATGTTGGTGGCTCTAATTGTAGAAAAACCCTTCTTGTTTTATGATCACACAATGGATCTTTTTTTGGTGCACTGCAAGCCCAAAAAAGTAATGAGGGTCATAAACAGGCCTTTATTATCTTCGCTGCATGATGATCAGTGTGGATCATAGATACAACCATATATATATAGAAGCATGGGAAAAATACACATGCAAACAAACTAGGCACAATACTAAAATGTGTAGGAACGAGATGTAAATCGCTATACTCTAGAGGGGGTGAATAGATTCGGCAGCGAAAAATTAGCTATTAAAAATGCTTAGTAGTAAGATCACAGAAATACATCACATATATGTAAATATAAAGTAGAGAGCAGAGAGCAAACACAAACACAAGAATGTATACTGGTTTTCCTCTTGTGAGGACTAATCTAGTCGGAAGAACTCCATCTTCCAGTTGAAATCCACTATAGAAAACCAGAAATTTTTATGTGAAGTCCTTGGAACTTCTACAATACGAGCTTTGATCCGAAGCACTCGACCTACTTCAATTGTGAAGTGTCTATCTTCAATCAAGCCTCTGATTACAATCACTCTGAAACTTCTAAACCGTACCACACTGATAAATTGACTAGAAGATTATAACTGGATTGGAATTTGAAAATAAAGCTTAGAAGGCTTTTGGAAGACTGTAGTAGGCTTAGATAGAAGAGAAGAGAGAATAAATTGGTGTGTTAAAATGGTAGAAATTCTTCTCTATTTATGGGTTTTCCAAAGGAAGAATTCGGGCAAATTTCTTTGAGAGAATCTCGACAAATAACTGTTGCATCCGTAACTTCGGAGAGACTGAGTTCAAATGCCAACATTCCTCTAACCAAACTCGGGCCAAATTCAGGCCATACTTGGTCCGAATTCTATTGGTCCAGAATTGGTTGGTTAGGGTTTTGCAAATCGAGTTTTGGGCTTTTGAGAAGTCAAGCAGTTAGGAGCTTTTGTAAGTGGGCTTATTTTCAAAACCAAAGGGTTTTTTGAAAACATTTTTGGGGTAGTCTATTTGCCAGTACGACTCGATGTACATTGTATTTCTAGACTAAATAAATTGTGAAAAATATATTGATATTAAAAATACATGCTCAATGGCAAAATGGCTCCAAGTCTTGAACGGTAGCAGTAGCAGTTTGAGCAGATCGTCCAAGTAGCCCTTATATCGAGACAAGATTAGATAAATTATTAAAATTAGGTTTGACTATGACCAATGGGCCAACAATCTCTCCTATTTTGATAATTGACAAACCTTGACCAATATAAAATCTTGATCTTGTTTGACTAAAATATCAAAATTTGTACGAAACTTCTTTTGTAATGTACTGTCTTGTCAGGACCCGCATCTGCTTTTCGGATACGAGACATGTCCAAGTCAGCCTACGCCGCAGAGTCGGTGGTAGAACGCTGTCAAGCCTGCAAGAAATAATTGCTCAAAATAAACTTTATTGTTCATTCACATTTCTATATTTAATACAACATTTATAACATTTACATTTAAAAAAATACAAAGTTCTCACAATTAATGAAAATAATACAACTGCTATTTCTAGGTTTCTTTCTGCAAGTACTCCGTATCTCCCAAAGCTAAGAGAAGCCACAGCTAACCTAAAAAATGTTGGTTTCCAGTCAGGAATGGAACAAGTACACAAACCGACGGCAATACGAAAACACAATAGAATTAATAAGACATGGAAATAACATATGAGAGATAAAAACTAGAAAGTAACTGACATCATGGCAAGCGGTGAAGAAAACAATGAATCAAATAAAATACAACTATCTACGTGATTTGAAATATCTAGTTCGACATGTGAACGGCTAAGGGGTAAATACGGCACCCTGTACGTGTCGTGTACAGCTGCTATCAGTCAAGATTAGACATATTGGGATAGATATGGGATAGTTCACACGTCTACTAAGATATTTCCCCGCCCAGCTAGTACTCATGGAATCAGGTCGCAAGCATGGTAATCATGAAAATGACAGTCAAGAATGTATAATAAATCTATGCTACTAATCTCCGTGTGACGAACGTGTCAACAAGCAGCAAGACATATGTATAAACATGAAATAAAAAGACTACTATGAATCGAAAGCAATCAAAAGTGCACTTGCCTGAGGTCCTTAGCTGGTGAAACCGATAGTACAACCACATCAGATGAGTCAATAAAGTCAACACATGCAAAAAGTCTCCGGATGCAGAAATAAATATTACCAACGTTCTCAGAATAGTCAAATTAGCTAGAATTGCCTGTCCTTAAGTCCAATTCTGGACACAGGAGCAAAATGGTAATTTCGGGTAAAAATGGTGTCCGCCATTGGACCCACTTTGCACCGAAAAGTGTGCCAAAGTCAACGGTCTCTAAAATCATCAAACTATATATCTACTAATTCGTTTTGATGATGTGAACCCAACCGTATGTCCAAAGTTGGATTCTGGCAGGCCGGACACAAAATTGCTCGTTGAATCGGATCGTGGGGGCCGCAAAACGACGGTCTGATTCAACTGTCTCAGAATTGAACCAAACTTGGTATACAGGACCACAAAAATAATACGGTCCTGTTGGCACAAGTTTTGTCTCGATCTGACGAGCGTACACAAAGTAATTGGAGAATTTGCACAGAGGCCGATACGGTAAATTTTGACGGATATACATCAAATTCGTCGCGCACACGCAACCAATTTAAATTTCATCAAAACCCACATGTCCACGAACTCGATACGCACCTTTTAATAATTTCTGTTTGCGACAACGTCGCTCGGATTGGCGGGACGTATGTCGTATCGAAGGATTTATCTATCGAATAACTTTCTACATACTTTACAAATCAGAGTCTATAAAAGGTGTTGTAATCCTGTATATGTTGTCTAAAAAGTTGTTCAAATAGATTTCCGAATAGGTCAATGGATTGGCAGAAATTTTCCTTCCAACTTGGGTGTTTGGACTGCTATATGTCCTATTTTGGACAGGTTTTCGCCAATCTTTGATTCGATTTTACGAGCGATCGAAGGCATCTATGTATGAAGTAAAAGAACAGACTTGGAGGGGGTCATGTCGGGATCGTACCTGAAGAATCGGTTCGTCAAAAGGATGAGCGTGTACGACATAACCTCGACGCGAAGTTGTCTCCCTCGGCTGCGATTCCTGCTATCATAGTCCGAGCGACTTGCGCGTTCGCGCACTCCAGCACGGCCGTGGCGGCTTAGCCGACCGCCGCCGACGTGCGACGGCACGCGCAGGGGAGGGGCTCGCGTGGGCGTGGGTATAGCTAGGGTTTTTGATGTTTTGGTCGCCGTTGTTGTCGTTTATAAACGCACAGGTCGGGGAGACTTGTGCGCTCGACCAAGGAGTTATTGGGCTCGGTTTGGTTCACATGGCCTGGGCTTTGGGGGATGCTCGGCTGGGTTCGGGCCTGCTCTAATGAATAATCCTAAAACTTTATTGCTTCATATTTTTTCCTATGCTGCTGGGTTTTGCTCGGTTCAGGGGAAAGACTTGGGCACTCAGCCGGGTCAGGCTGGGACTAATTGTATGGTTTGTTAGTTTTTCTTTATATTAAAGTTTTGTAGATGCCACTTCATGATGGTGCTAGTGATGTAGAGATCTTGATTCAATGTGGGTCATTTACTAGTAAAGACTTAGGTGGGTCCTGGACAAGTTTCAATAGTCCAATCAAACGATTATAAACTAACTGTAATATAACCATTACCCACATACATGTCATTGCCCAATATACAAGCAATACAGTTAATATTAATAATATATATATGCTACGTGCTATTCAAAGCAATTAAAAGTGCTAAAATGAAAGTTGTATCTTATTAGTGTGCTATGAAGTAAAGTCTAATAATACTTTAAGTACAAATATTATAATTAATAACAATTATAATATTTACATAGAAAGAGCATTTATATATATATAGTAAAATATTCCTATATACAGAAATATATTATTTATATAAGATATCTATTTTTACTAACTTTTCTAATGAATAATGAAATTGTATAATCAATTAGAAAATATCCATACATATGAATGTATATATATCTACAGTTATATATAATCTCCATAAACTCAAATAAACCCCAATAACATTTATTTGACTAAAATAATATAACCAATAATAATACTAATATTATATAATAATCACCTCAATAACTTTGATAATAATAATAATAATAATAAAATTTAATAAACCAATAATGGTGTATATACCATTATGTACAGTCTACTAATCCTAAAAATGTACAAGGGCCTATTTTATACAAATATCATTGAATATCAACTAATAATGATATTTATAATATTTAATTTAGAATACTTAGAAAATATTCATTAGATCATTAAAACGGAATACGACACCATCATACCAAAATACATCAACATGAATGTCATTGGACGTCCCGCATGACTACATGGGCTTGGGCTTGTTTGGATCATATCTGGACTAATTCGGTACAACCGGGTTCCCTAAAACTCAATAATATAATTAATAAATAAATAAATCTTCGGTAAGGGTTAATTCGCAACTTGGCCTGATTTTCTTAGTTAGGACATCACTATGACTCGGCCTTCCCTACCAGGGCTAATACACTAGTCAAAGCACGCCACTGTACTATCCGTGCCACGGTTTCTAGTCACCTTGTACACCAATTCCTAACCATGACTAAAATTATCTACCGTAATAATTAACTAATTAATTATTTATAAAATCTAAAAAATCACCATTCAAATAAAATAAATAGATAGAAAGATATTTCAAAAATTTTCTGGAAGGGGAGCTACAAATCTACCCACTTTAAAAATAATTTCGTCCTCAAAATTCTAATTCGTAACTATTCTTAAAAAGATCAAAATCTACTATTACCTTAATCTCCAGAATTTAATTCCTCCAATTATTTTATATCCTTCTCTAGCTATTTTATAACTCCGAATACTTGAGGACTTCTACCTACCTTTGGTCATACTACTCCATCAAATCTTCTGTCGCTAAAACTTTATGATCTTCCAACTAATTGCTAAAATTTCTACCAATAGATATCTACTGCATATGGTATCTATAATCCTCTCCTATCTATTAAGCAACCCAAAATTTAACAAGCAACAAATTTACACAAGTAGCTAAGAAATATTGATAAATTCTAATAAGCATGACCATTCGTCGCTCCGAAATAGGAAGGAAAGAAAAAATAAGGAAGAACAATCAAGAGCAAATATGAAGTTTCAAGAGCAGTAGAGAATATCTAATGATGCAGATAGAAGAGGATTTGTGAACCATTGGCTTATTTGCTAGATTGGGTTACTCTAGTCTAGTCACCTGCTAAATCGAAGAACTCTTCGTTTCTTAGAGGGGCTTGCAATCCATGCAATATAGAAATTCCATTCTCAAAATTTTATCTGAACAAGATTTCCTAATAGAACGAAATTTGAGAAATCAAGATTGTGATCTTTTTCGTGGTTATTTAAACATACGAGTAAGGAATATAAATGCAATACAAGATCAGATCGCGATATCCAGGTAGATGGAATAAGGGTTACAAATGACTACACATTCTAAGAGGTGGAGACTTCATAGTAGGTATAGGGACCTATTTCAAATGGTTCGATTTTCTAGTTCGAATATGGTGGTATGCATGGATTGGTTTTACTGGGTCTTAATGGGCTTCCTGATTGGACATCACTCGTTGGTTGGGTGAACCTTGGATTTCAATCTATATTGACGGGGCAAGATCCCAATGAAAAAACTATTTATATTAGGTTAGGGTGACCTGGAATAGGTTTCCTCCCAAGTGATTGAGCTAGTTGCCAGTCAAGTTGGTTAGCTATGTCCCTCAAGCCCAAAGTGTGCCTTCAGTGACTTTTGTGTTTAAGTAGCACATGAGGCCTCAATTGGGTGGCACACTAGTGGCATGTGCGTAGTGGGCTTCGAGTAGATCACAACCATATATTGGGTCGAAGGAATTAAGTTGGAGTTGAGGCTCTAATGGAAGTCGGGAAGTATACCGGTATTACGGTAAGGGTCATAGCTAGTCCTTTTGACCTGAAAGTCGCACCATAAAAATATAGTACAAGGGGACAGGTTTGAGTGGGACATGATATACCTAGATGAAGATGGACTCGTCTAGATCTTGTATATAAAATTTGTTGGAAGGTAACAGCTGGTCTCGTGCTTCAAATATTAATGACACAGCCGGAGACACTAATTGATCTAAATGGAAAGTGGGAGTCCATGGGGTACTATTTATCATCCTAATGGAAATTATTCTAATCAATCGGTAATTCTTGTATATCCTAAAATTTTAGAAGGCTTACAGTCTACCTACCTTAGAAGCTACGACATAGTTTTAGGAATAATGAGGTTAGAAGGATTCCAAAGTCCGAATATTGTATCTCGACTCTTGTTAATAAAGAATAAGGCACGACGTAACAGGATACGGTAGATATAAGTCAAGGATCATTCCTCAAAAATTGGAAAACGAGTGTGTACAATGACACCTGGTCGACAAAATAGAATGATCTCCTCGTCCATGGTATACAAGAGTTACAGACGGGGTAACCGACTCTAAGGCACATCATATGAAGAGGTTCCTAACAACTGAGTCATGAATTTCTATTTGTGTCGAACCTGCCAGACTATTGTCACAATGGTTCTAGTTAAAGCAAGCTTCAAATAAATAATTAGGGACTCACACAATTGGTTTCCTGAGAATAGATAGCCTCCTAGGTTGGCATTTTGTCTAAGGGTAAAGCCCTAATCATTCTCAAATTCAGATGGCTAGAAGGTCCCAATAGTAGTTTGAAGGTCGAGAGGAGAACGAGTAACTCGAGGCAAGGTGTTAGTCACATGGCTGGCCGATGATGGCTACACTTGTATATACAACTATCGTAGCCATGGGGAATATGTTGTATCTATCTATCAAATACGAATATTCGTCTTTCCAATTAGTGAAAGACAAAAGCAATAAGGAGTTCAAAAAAGATGTCATCGAATACAATTACGTGATTCAAGGGCGAATGTATAATTTAAGAGAAATTGTCAATACAACCGTGGATGAGATCCTGGAAACCTCTTCATTTCAATCCACGTACGGTAATTAAATAAAGTACGAACCAAATGCATCATGACTGATCAGACCGTAATACATTGATTCTGATTAGACAATATGTTAGTAGGCGTTCCCAATAACATATGTCTTGAATCAAGCTCGATAAAAGAGTAAGCTTGTAAAACTAGGCTGTAATAGCAGCGTTGGTCAAGATAGTCAAAATATAAATATGCAAGATTTTTAGAAGGAGGAATAAGTATTTCGAGTTTTGAGAGAATCAAAACCTTACCTGGTGTTCTTACTCACACAGTCTTCCTACTATTTTCCTATCCATAAGGCCTTGGTCGACTAATGGGTTCTGGAACTCTAAATTCTGTATTCTAGGTAAACCTATTAATGTCAGTCAATTACCTTGTTAATAGATCACAACGACCACGAGATGCTAGGTTGGGAGACATGGTATTCAACTTGCAGAACTTTCACTAGTTATGGCTTTGGATCTTATGGGACACACAGGGCATCTTTCTATTTTCTATAGTATCCTAAACCTGTAATCACGTCTGAAATCATTTTACTGAGAATCATGCCTCGCCCGTATACTCTGGCTGCGGCAAACCCTTGGTTCCGTGATTCAGATGTGATAAGCTATCAGGTACTCTACCTTATATTGACACAAGGGTATCTAAGATCTAAAGAGGTCATCGAGGACATAGTTTTAGCAATGCTCCATAAACTATAATCCTTCGAAATGATTTTAATCCTATGGGTTGTGCCTCGCCAGTGCGCTGCTGGCTAGCCATCGCAGTCGTTAAATTACTCCAACTATATTCCTAAGAACTTCAAAGAGCTGCTAAAGATTCAAACTAATTGACTATGATAGAAAGCGTAAACATCTGCCTATAAGTCTCAATCATTACAGTAAAAGATTGTCGGGGAGGAAATAATTGAAGACAAGAGAAGTAAGAACATCCTAATATTTATTTCATATGTATTTCAAATGGTTGAGGGAAGGCCTTGAATCAATCTACCTTGCGATTTGTAATACGAATAACAGAATCAGGAATTATAAACCAATTCCTTACAGCAAAATAGAATTTAAATAGGCAATTCTAACTCATGATATGATGTTTATATCTAATAGAGCAAAGAAAAATTGAACATTTTATCAAGACTATAGCCTTAATTCTAGGAAAGCCTAACTTATCAGGTGAATAGTATACCCATGTTGGATCATATCGTCATATCAAGATAATAGTGTATCTACAGAGATCTGGCAAGCTATCTAAATTTTAATAATTTCTTATCTAAATTGTATGGCTTATCTGACAACCTTAGCTACCCAACGGTCAATTCGAACAAGGGTCTCCTAGTTCTAGTCATTCTGTTAAATCAATTTAACCCTAAGTTGTGAATGAGCATTTCCTAGGCGTAGGCTCGCAATAGTACGACTAATTTGGTACCACCGCGAGTTTGCATAATTTGCGAAGACTGACCTACATGGGCTACCACAAAAACTTGTCACGACCCGCACCCGCTTTTTCGGATACGAGACGTGTGCAAGCCAGCCTACGTCGCAGAGTCGACGGTAGAACGCTGTCAAGCCCGCAACAAATAATTACTCAAAATAAACTTTATTGCTCATTCATATTTCTAAATTTAATACAACATTTATAACATTTACATTTAAAGAAAATACAAAGTTCTCATAATTAATGAAAATGATACAACTGCTATCTGTTTCTAGGTTTCTTTCTGCAAGTACCCCTGTATCTTCCAATGCTAAGAGAAGCCACAGCTAACCTGAAAAATGTTGGTTTCCAGTCAGGAATGGAACAAGTACACAAACCGACGACAATGCAAAAACACAATAGAATTAACAAGACATGGAAATAACATATGAGAGATAAAAACTGGAAAGTAACTGACATCATGGCAAGCGGTAAAGAAAACAATGAATCAAATAAAATACAACTATCTACGTGATTTGAAATATCTAGTTCGACATGTGAACGGCTAAGAGGTAAATACGGCACCCTGCACGTGTCATGTGCAGCTGCTATCATTCAAGATTAGACATATTAGGATGGGTATGGGGTAGTTCACACGTCTACTAAGATATTTCTCCGTCCAGCTAGTACTCATGGAATCAGGTCGCAAGCATGGTAATCATGAAAATGACAGTGAAGAATGTATAATAAATCCATGCTACTAATCTTCGTGTGACGAATGTGTCAACAAGCAGCAATACATATGTATAAACATGAAATGAAAAGACTACTATGAATCGAAAGCAATTAGAAAGTGCACTTGCCTGAGGTCCTTAGCTGGTGAAACCGATAGTACAAGCACATCAGATTAGTCAATAAAGTCAACACATGCAAAAGTCTCCGGATGCTGAAATAAATATTACCAATGTTCTCAGAATAGTCAAATTAGCTAAAATTGCCTGTCCTTAAGTCCAATTCTGGATATAGGGGCAAAACGGTAATTTTGGGTCAAAATGGTGTCCGCCGTTGGACCCGCTTTGCTCCGAAAAGCGTGCCAGAGTCAATGGTCATTATAGTCATCAAACTACATGTCTACGGATTCGTTTTGATGATACGAACCCAACCGTATGTCTAAAGTTGGATTCCGGCGGGCCGTGCACAAAATCGCCCATTGAATCAGATCGTAGGGCTGCAAAACGGCGGTCCGATTCAACTGTCTCAGAATTGAACCAAACTTGGCATACAGGACCAAAAAAACAATACGGTCCTGTTGGTGCAAGTTTTGTCTCGATTTGACAAGCGTGGGCAAAGTAATTAGGAAATTTGCACAGAGGCCGATATGGTAAATTTTGACGGATACGCATCAAATTCGTCGCGCACACGCAACCAATTTGAATTCCGTCAAAGCCTACACATCCACGAACTCGATTCGCATCTTTCGATGCTTTCGGTTCGCGACCACGTCGCCCAAATTGGCAGGACTTACGTCGTATCGAAGGATTTTTCTAGTTTTTAAAACAAGTTTTTGGAAAACTTTGGGATCGAATAACTTTCTACATACTTTACAAATTCAGAGTCTATAAAAGGTATTTTAATCCTGTATATATTGTCTAAAAAGTTGTTCAAATAGATTTTCGAATGGGTCAATGGATTGGCAGGAATTTTCCTTCCAACTTGGGTGTTTGTACTTCTATATGTCCTGTTTTTGGACAGGTTTTTGCCAACTTTGATTCAATTTTATGAGCGATCGAAGGCATCTATGTACGAAGTAAAAGGACGGACATGGAGGGGGTCATGTTGAGATCGTACCTGAAGAATCGGTTCGTGAAAAGGATGAGTGTGTACGACGTAACCTCGACGCGAAGTCGCCTCCCTCGGCTGCGATTGCTGTTGTCACAGTTCGAGCGGCTTGCGCATGCTCCAGCACGGCCGTGGTGGCTTGGACGACCGTCGGCGATGTGCGACCGCGTGCGCAGGGGAAGGGCGTGCATGGGCGTGGGAATAGCTAGGGTTTTTGATGTTTTGGTCGTCGTTGTTGTCGTTTATAAACGCATAGGTCGGGGAGACTTGTGCGCTCGGCCAAGGAGTTATTGGGCTCAGTTTGGTTCACACGGCCTGGGCTTTAGGGGATGCTCGACTGGGTTCAGGCCTGCTCTAATGAATAATGCTAAAACTTTATTGTTTCATATTTTTCCTATGCTGCTGGGTTTTGCTCGGTTCAGGGGAAAGGCTTGGGCACTCGGCCGGGTCGGGCTGGGACTAATTGTATGGTTTGTTAGTTTTCCTTCATATTAGAGTTTTGCAGATGCCACTTCATGATGGTGCTAGTGATGTAGAGATCTCGATTCAATGTGGGTCGTTTACTAGTAAAGACTTAGGTGGGTCCTGGACAAGTTTCAATAGTCCAATCAAACGATTATAAACTAACTGTAATATAACCATCACCCACATACATGTCATTGCCCAATATACAAGCAATACCGTTAATATTAATAATATATATATGCTACGTGCCATTCAAAGCAATTAAAAGTGCTAAGATGAAAGTTGTATCTTATTAGTGTGCTATGAAGTAAAGTCTAATAATACTTTAAGTACAAATATTATAATTAATAACAATTATAATATTTACATAGAAAGAGCATATATATATATAGTAAAATATTCCTATATACATAAATATATCATTTATATAAGATATCTATTTTTACTAACTTTTCTAATGAATAATGAAATTGTATAATCAATTAAAAAATATCCATACATATGAATATATATATCTACACTTATATATAATCTCCATAAACTCAAATAAACCCCAATAACATTTATTTGACTAAAATAATATAACCAATAATAATACTAATATTATATAATAATCACCTCAATAACTTTGATAATAAAAATAATAATAATAACGAAATTCAATAAACTAATAATGGTGTATATACCATTATGTACAGTCTACTAATCCCAAAAATGTACAAGGGCCTATTTTATACAAATATCATTGAATATCAACTAATAATGATATTTATAATATTTAATTTAAAATACTTAGAAAATATTTATTAGATCATTAAAACGGAATACGACACCATCATACCAAAATACATCAACACGAATGTCATTGGACGTCCCGCATGACTACATGGGCTTGGGCTTGTTTTGGGTCCTATCTGGACTAATTCGGTACAACCGGATTCCCTAAAACTTAATAATATAATTAATAAATAAAAAATCTTCGTTAAGGGTTAAGTCGTAACTTGACCTGATTTTCTTAGTTAGGACATCACTATGGCTCGGCCTTCCCTACCAGGGCTAATACACTAGTCAAAGCACGCCACTGCACTATCCGTGCCACGGTTTCTAGTCACCTTGTACTCCAATTCCTAACCATGACTAAAATCATCTACCGTAATAATTAACTAATTAATTATTTATAAAATCTAAAAAATCTCCATTCAAATAAAATAATAAATAGAAAAATATTTTAAAATTTTTTGGGAAGGGGAGCTACATGTCTCATCATTTGGTAGAAATTTTCCTAAAAAAGATGTTAGATCCATTTTCTCACTCGTCGTCACTTAGCAAAATAATTGCAAAGAAAGAAGCTCCTCCGTAATCCATGCATGAGAGATGAACATTGAAGAAACACAGAGATAAAATATGAATAATATTAAGTTCACAGGCAGTTTTATGAATGAAGCATCAGTTAAGATATATAGTGCTAAGCATAAAATGCAGAAGTGCATACCAATAGGAAACAATACATACTGAATGATAGAAAATGCATAATAAAAAGAGTTTGAATACAACAACTCACCAAATAGTCACATAAGTGCTAAAAGAAAATAAAAGTACTACTATCTTGGAATGTCGGAGCATTTCTAAGAACACATAGACAATAATAGATTCTAATTAGAAAACATCTAGAAAAAATACAGTAACGTCTAGATCAAATCCTCAGCTGCTAAACAGAGTCATTATCATCGCGATCAGCATCGCTACCATGTCCAGAAGGACCAGCCCCAGAAGTGCCAACTCCATGAGATGGGTTTGGAGTAGCACCAGAACCACGGTACCAGTCATAAGCGTTACCGAACTTAAAAAAGTGATGAACCGCCTCATCATCATAGCGGTAGCCGGATACAGTGGGATCTCGTGGAAGAGAACTGGCATGCTGACTAGTCTGGGCAAAATGCAGATCTGCAAAGAGTTTGTAAGGGCCTGAAATCGATTAGCATATCGGAACTCGCGTTCCTTCAATGTGTCATTAACAAACGCTCACAAAGAGTTATGCTCATCCAGCTGAGCATACCGTATATCAAATAAGTGCTGGTGGATATCCTCAAAAGTCATAGGGTAGTCCTGAGGTAAAGAATGTGGTGCAGTAGGAGGAACAGAAGGGACATCTGTGCTGTGATGAGAGAGCTGAAGATACTTGGGCTTAGAATCACGAACATAAGAAGATAAATCGATCTCAAAGTGCTGGAAGATGATAGGAAGGATCATCGCATAGACAAGGTTTCTGTTCCTCTCGCGACATCGACCCATCATCTGGATAATCGTTTTAGGGACGAAAAAATGAATCTCATTACGAATATGATAAAGTGCAGACATTTCAATGGTGGTCGCATCGTCTTTGGAAGTGGATTTTGGCAAAATAGTAGAATAGATAATACGATGTAACTCATAAAAGAATAAGTTCAAATGTGCAGCTTTGTACTTTTCGGGGCGGACATGATTAGGAGCACAGAGTTCGTTCTTCAAACAGTTTAAAGTCGTGTCCCCTGGAAATTCAAATTCAGTGATATCGTCAAGTGGAGCACCTATATTTGGAAAGTTTAGGATTTTTGCTAAGTCGACATCATTGAATTGAATATCAATGCCTGCGACACGGCTCTTAACAGTCAAAATGTCATCGGTAAGGTGAAGTTACAGTAAAATATTCGAATAACATTAGTAGCAATGGGAAAAGAATGAGCGAAAAAGTTGTGCAATCCCAATACTTCAAAGAATGATTTTTGTGACGGAAAGATCGTCTACTTAATCAGTGCACCGGGGCATATATTACGAATTAAAAAATCTGCATACCATAATAATGATCGTTCAAGAGTTTCGAAGATAAACTCGTTAAACGCCCTGTCATCCGTTTGGACGGGCGAAAAGAGAGATCCTTGAAGAGGTTCTGAAGATGAGGCTTCTTCGCTAGCCATCGTCTTCTTTTACTTGAAAGAATTATTAATCCTAGGCATGATTTCTTAGAAAATATCAAATTTCTAAGAAATTGAAATATAGAATAGGAAGAAATTATGCCTTCTAGAAATCAAGTATGTAGAAGAGAATGAGATTTCACGCACGAATCCAAAGAGAAATTCCAAAGGAATTGAGAGGAATCTAAGGTGGAAGAACTAGGGTTTGGGGGATCTTTCGTGCGACTGCTGCTCTGTTTGAAGGAGTAAGGAGATGAATAGAAAGGGGGCCACTTTGGTCCTGACTTAAAATACCCGACACCAACAGAACTCGGGCCGAACTCGGTTCGAATTCGGTGCGAGTTCACCTATAATTCTGTTGAGATATTTTGCACAAAAATAAATGCCACATTGTATTCATCATTTCTTTTCAATTATTTAATTCCAAGTTTAGTAATTTTAAATTTTAATTAATATAATTAACATTATTTTATGAATTAAATTTTATTATGCAACGACTATCTCAGATTAGCTGTAGGAGTACAATCTCAGCTAACGGAGAGTAAAACCCCTAAATTTCTACTACGATTTTTTTATTATATAATTTTGTATTCATTTTTGTATTTCGTATTCGCACGTCGTATACGAGTTCTCATGGTTGAATTTACGTAACGTGCGAGATTGCGTTCGTAATTTCTCGACGAGTGCGAATATGTGTCGAGGTACATATGTTAGAAAAATATATTTATTATAAATTTTATAAATATTTTTATTTCGTATAAAAAGGTTATTTTATTCGTCATTTACAAATAAATGGTGATTTGGAAATTTTGGTTTAATATTTTACGAAATGTAAAATTTGCTTATTAAAATATTTTGTTATTTATAAAAGCTAGATCATGAAGTAATATTTAAGTATTTATAGTGATTTTCGAAATTATTTATTTTCATATTTATTTAACTATGAAAATGATATTTAGGATTTTGTTAATTTTAATATTTGATTAAATATGGTAAATTAAATTGCAAAAGATTTTATTGGCTTTATTAAAAATATTTTAAATTAAGTATATAATTTATTTAGATTGGATTTGAATTAAATTGAAGTATTTTAAATCGATTTAAATTAATAGGAGATTTATCTAATTGGAATTTAAATCATCCCAATCTTTATTCAACTGGGAATTCCCACATCCTATAAAAGGCAGGTACTCATCCAAAAATTTCTATTCTCTACAATTCTCTCCACAAAGTGTTGTGCATCGTGTCGGTGTCTACCATTTCCACTATGATCGATTTTACATAGACATTGTTTTTCCTTCCCGTGTCCACACCCGGACACGATGACCCCATAACCCTAAGACTACGAAAACAACAACCCAAGACCACCATCATCATCGTCCCAAGTCCCTGCTCCGCCGGATTCCGGACCACCACCATCACCGTTGTCTCCACCACCTACCATGACCACACCACCTCCACAGCCCACAACTCCGACCACGACCACTAGGCATCTCTACCATCGCCAACTTCCACCAGATCCCCGTCCGACCAACCAATCCTGAGTACTCCGACTCAACCCCGGCCAACCCATCATCGAAACCACCATACCCTGAGAAAAGAAAAGGAAGGGGACAGGACCCTTACCACCTCGAGTCAACGATGACCGCGGCAGCACAGCGACGAACTCCCGATGCCTCTCCTCCTCGAGCGTCGCACTTTCCCGTCGCGTCCTCACCGCCGGGCTGGCTGCCGGCCGAGCCCACAGCGCCACCACCGGTGCCCAGATAACTCTGACTCCCCGCGCGTGCACCGCGCCTCCGCCAGAGTCGTCCGCGCCCCGCCCTCTGAAAACCCTCTTCTCCGCCATTCTCGTCTCCGGTCGCCGCCGCCCCTGTCTCGACCACCGATCGCCGAGCCCCCGTTCGCTTCACCAACTCTCCATCGTGTCCCGCCACCGCTTGGGGTTCCCGACCGTGTACACCGCCCGCCGGAGAACGATCATCCACCGCACTCCCACCGCTGGGCCGAGCGCCGCCCCCCTTACAGTAAGCCTCTGCTCTCTGTACTCTTCCTACTCCTCTCTATCTCTTGCTTTCCTTTTCTTTCTTTTCATGAACAGCCACGTATTAAAGCTATTAGTATTATTATTATAATTATTATTTATTAATTTATTAATATTGCTATGATTATTTTTACCATTACTGTTATTATTATTATTCTTACTATTTATTATTATTATCTATTATTATTATTATTATTTATTATCATTATTATTATCATTATTATTAAAGTATTATTTTCAGAAATTTTGCATTATTATTATTATTTTTACTACATGTATAGAATAAATGATAGAGTTGTATAGGTAATTTCAAAATATTCGACATTTCTCCAAGATATTTTTTTAGATTTATTAAATTCATGAAAATATTTTTGACTAAGAAAACATAGATGTCTACCAAAAATTCTACTTTTACAAACTTATGTCTAAATACGATTTTGATTTATCAAAATATTTAATAAAAATATTTTCTCAACTTAAATTAATATATATAACTAATTTCAAGTATTTACGTAAAATTATTTAACTCATAAATATTTTTTGAAATAATATAAATATTTGTACCCCGCAAATTCTCCCAATTATCCTTATTTCTCATGACTAATGATATCTCCAATTTTCTCGTGACTCTCGGACCATTCCACACCAAACATGGCTATTAGACAGAACATGACTTGCTCGATCATCGTACCACTCCAGGAGACACACATGGCAAGATACCTTGCCATTATGCTGTTTATTTTTAGTTTGCATTTTATTACATATCACTGTTCATTTATTTCTAGTTCTTGATTACTGCCTGCTCAGTGATATTACCTGTACCTTGTTATTTATCCTTTGATTGCATATGGACCTAGAGTTAAGGGACTACCACTAGTTTAGTGCATTACATAAACTTTGACACTGTTGTGCTACGAGATGTGTGATTTATGAGTAGCGTATAGTCTACGGACTTGCGTGTTGGCTGATCACTGATGCGTGCAGGACGTGCGTTAGGTCTAACTGTCAATAGTGATATGTTAGAAGACTTGACGGTTAGTAGAGTTACATGGTCGTGGATGCGACATGATAGGTACATTGGGTGGGAAGAATATTTTCTTATCGTATGGGCTTCGATTGCACTTCCCTTGTAACCCGGAAGCTCCGCTGGAGATACGGGTATGAGCCTCTCAGGTTGGCCACTGTCGTTTTTGAACGTCATGCTCTTAGGTCACCGGTGCCCAAGTGGGGACTATACCAGATCCTATTTACAGCCAGGGCTTATGCGACGAAAGGTTTGTTCTCACTGCATGTTCACTTTAGTACGGTTAGGTTGCCTTAACTATGTCTTGTCACTTTCTTTGATTGTGGCATATTTTATATTCAGTATTTATATGGCATATTTATTGTATCTTGTTACGTCCCTCTGAGGACCCGGTTATCTCGCCAGGTGTGTGCTCTTGTCTTTCGCAGGTGTTCTAGCTGTGGCCATGATCGCCTCTATTTCTTCATAGACGATTGCACCTCGATTGTCTTCGTTTTGCTCGCCAAACTCTTTCTTTTTATTATGTATTTTCATAGTTGGTAGTGGATTTGTCTCCGCCCAACGATTGTATACATGACAAATTCAAAGTTGCTTTTATATCATTATTTACCTTTGTGGATGAGATTTAGTACCTTAGTTACTGCATTTTACAGCTTATGTATATATACGAGGGTCCATATACTTCGTATGTATACAGCTGGCATGATTACGTTCTAGTCCTACGTATTTTGGGACTGGGGCGTTACATATTTTTGTGGTGGCCCATGCAGGTCTAGTTTGCCGTTTCGGTTACATGACTGTACCGAACGGGCCTGCAATATAGGATTAGAGTTTAGAATCTCATCCACCTACTTGACTTCCTTTCTTGACTTCAAATTCCAAACTCTCGTTCGACCTCCCTGATTTGCATCTTGTTTGACTCCTACCATAAAATCTTAGTTTCGTGATTAATAAGATGACTACACTAGTATATGTCCATAGGTTAAACATATGGCTAGAAAGATTACATTGACAATTAGTATGCATTGGGGTTTTATTTGAATTATAGAGGCAATTATTTCCTAGAAATATGATCTTAAGGATTAGTTAATTCCAAGTTGGGTAGTAGCATATTACCGCTTTCAAAAGATAGTTGGAATTTTAAATTGATATTGCAAGGTGATATACACAAGAGGATAGCTAGATCGAGAAAACAAATTGATTTGATCTTGCATTTTTTTATTTTTGAAGGTCTTTGAAAATTTATGATTTATTGAGTTATCGCTATGTAACTTTTGGAGGGATATAAATTTGATTTGAAAATGATCATAAAATTTTACACTATGATTTACGATTGACCAAAATTTGAGGATGATTGATAAATTTTGGTAAAATATTTTTGAATTAAAATTACGTCATATGATCTATGATTTATAAAGTTATTTAGATTTCGAATTTAAAACCTTGATTTTGGATATTTAGAATTTGGAAAAAGGGAGAATTACTTTTGAAGTGTGGTTGTGATTTATTAGAAGCTAGATATACACATTTGAAGGATATGGAATTAAAATTTGGGAGTTATTTAAACGTTCCATTTTGTAGAATGAATTTTGACGGATAAACTTATTAAATGTTGAGTTTAAGATTTGGAAAAAAAAGGGAGGTTATTATTCAAGTTGCGATATACAAGGGTTGTTTCGAGATTGACTAGAGATTTAAAATTTTGATTAAAGTTGACAGTCTAAGATAATTGGAATTTTGGCAAAGTATCTTGGAAACTTTTATTGAGAAACTTTTGAGGAACTTAAAATTTTAGATTAGATCATATATTGGTAGGGAACCAAGAAGCAAGAAAGGTCGCCCTAGTGAGATAGAAGTATCCTACATTAGATTGCCATGCCACCTATGATTATAATATTGCATATACACAAGTGTAGTTAGTCATCTACGAAAACCATGTGACCATATCATTGATTTACCCGATCTTCCCTCAAATCTAGATCTTTTATCGTGACCATCTAATTGTTTGGAACTTAGAAATGATTAGGACCATCCCCTTGCCCACACCCTTATCTATGAGACTATCTTCCCTCTAGAAATTGTGTCTCTAACTTATCTTAACTTGATCTACGAGATTTCCTAAATTATCTTTATTTCGTGTTTTAACATTTTATTTTTGTGCATTAATTAGTGCCTTGTGAAAACCTACTTTCTATTTTTGGTCATTTGGCGTTCTCCATCGTGACTTTGATATTTGGAGCACAACACTAGACTTTTCCTTCCAACAAATTTCACATGCAAAACCTAGACGAGCTCACCTTCATGTAGGTATATCATGTCCCACTAAAACATGTCCCCTTGTACTCTATTTTTATGATACGACTTTCAGGTCATAAAGACTAACTATAATCTTTACCATGATACCGATATAATTTTGACTATATAATTGGGCTCAACCATGACTCAATCTTTCGACCCAATATATAACGTGATTCCTTAAATGCTTAACTTTGTGTTTTATCTTGATTGCTTAGACTTTGTTCATTTATTTTTCATATTTTATCTCGATTCACTTAGACACAATATTTTTCTTTCTTCAATATTGCAACCCTTACCCTTCTCTCTCCCAATTAAATTACTTCGCTCATATTCACTATGTTACCTCCGTGGTTATATAACCATGTCCCTTGTATGATTTCCTTGTGCAAATATGAAATTTGATCATGACATTCTTGGGTTAGTAGAGGTAGATTAGAGAGCCCCACAGCATGGATAAATAATTACGAGATTACGAGGTATAAATGGGACATAATTAATTATGCGATAAATCCTAAAGTGAGGAATGTGATATAGTGTTTTGATCAAATAATATGATCAAGGGTAGATAGACTCCTCGGCTAACAAAGAGGATATTGAGGTAATCAAATATTGATTATGGAATTTCTAAAAGCTTGGGTGATTGAGAACCAAATTTATATATTAAAAATTTTGGATGCAAATTTTTTGATAAAGACAATGTTGACGTTGCCTTCGATAACATATATCGTTATGATGATATTATTTTTCAAGGATAACCAATTTTTGAAGAGAGAAACCTTTATATTTTTGATTAAGTTCTAAGATGATTAGGAATATGAAGTTAAGATGAGTTTCCATCAAGAAATTGAGATTGTTGAATTCAAATTTTTGAGAGAGACTAATAAATATTTTAGGAAGCTTTCAGTTATGATAGAAGATTGAAGGTATACTGTTAGTTTTCGAGATTTATCGAACATTGAAGACGAACTTTTATTTTGTCATCTATGGATGCATGGCGCATTGGCCAATAAATACGAATTTGCAGTAAAAAAAGAAGATTTTCAATTTCTACTTGGGCCAAATTGGTGGAAGGTTTGAAAATTTTAATTTTAGAGGAAATTAAAATTTGGTAAGATATATAAAAATGAGCTATAAAAATTATGGTAGTCAAAATTTGAGGCCATTCTATGACGAAATAGAGAAAATTAGAGTACATTAAGAATCATACTGGTTTTGTTTAAGGGGACGTGGAACGGAATTTTTTTTTTGAAAGAACGATTTATGATAAGAGAGATTTCATGAATATTGCCGATATCAAGGATTAAGGAGTTTATTACCTACTTATGAGGTAGCTTTTTTAGGTTAATGTTAAGGTTGATCGAGCTTAGTCATTGATTGATTGTCATGATCAAAATAAAAAAAAAACCATCGAAATTTTTTTTAGACGATCAAATGACATATTGCCATTGAAATGTCGTTTCATTCTCGTCAAACAATTGATTGCCTTTTTGTTCAATATGAAACAAATTCTTATCGATTATACTGCTTCTATCTCCTTCACCCTACCTATCCTAATTTTTCCTAAATTTCGAGGACGAAATTCTTTTAAGTTGGGTAGGATGTAAAACTCCTAAATTTCTACTATGATTTTTTATATAATTTTGTATTCATTTTTGTATTTCGTATTTGCACGTCGCATACGAGTTCTCATGGTTGAATTTACCTAACGTGCGAGATTGCGTTCGTAATTTCTCGACGAGTGCGAATATGTGTCGAGGTACATATGTTAGAAAAATATTTTTATTATAAATTTTATAAATATTTTTATTTCGTATAAAAAGGTTATTTTATTCGTCATTTACAAATAAATGGTGATTTGGAAATTTTGGTTTAATATTTTGCGAAATGTAAAATTTGCTTATTAAAATATTTTGTTATTTATAAAAGCTAGATCATGAAGTAATATTTAAGTATTTATAGTGATTTTCGAAATTAATTATTTCCATATTTATTTAACTATGAAAATGATATTTAGGATTTTTTTAATTTTAATATTTGATTAAATATGGTAAATTAAATTGCAAAAGATTTTATTGGCTTTATTTAAAATATTTTAAATTAAGTATATAATTTATTTAGATTGGATTTGAATTAAATTAAAGTATTTTAAATCGATTTAAATTAATAGGGGATTTATCTAATTGGGATTTAAATCATCCCAATCTTTATTCAACTGGGAATTCCCACATCCTATAAAAGGCATGTACTCATCCAAAAATTTCTATTCTCCACAATTCTCTCCACAAAGTGTTGTGCATCGTGTCGGTGTCTACCATTTCCACTATGATCGATTTTACATAGACATTGTTTTTCCTTCCCGTGTCCACACTCGGACACGATGACCCCATAACCCTAAGACTACGAAAACAACAACCCAAGACCACCATCATCATTGTCCCAAGTCCCTGCTCCACCGGATTCCAGCCACGAACCACCACCATCACCGTTGTCTCCACCACCCACCATGACCACACCACGTCCACAGCCCCCAACTCCGACCACGACCACCAGACATCTCCACCACCGCCAACTTCCACCAGATCCCCGTCCGACCAACCAATCCTGAGTACTCCGACTCAACCCCGACCAACCCATCATCGAAACCACCATACCCAGAGAAAAGAAAAGGTAGGGGACAGGACCCTTACCTCCTCGAGTCAACGACGACCACGACAGCACCGCGGCGAACTCCCGACGCCTCTCCTCCTCGAGCGCCGCACTTACCCCTCGCGTCCTCACCGCCGGGCTGGCCCCCGGCCGAGCCCACAGCGCCACCACCGGCGCCCAGATAACTCCGACTCCCCGCGCGTGCACCGCGCCTCCGCCGGAGTAGTCCGCGCCCCGCCCTCTGAAAACCCTCTTCTCCGCCATTCTTGTCTCCGGTCGCCGCCGCCCCTGTCTCGACCACCGATCGCCGAGCCCCCGTTCGCTTCACCAACTCTCCGCCGTGTCCCGCCACCGCTTGGGGTTCCCGATCGCGTACACCGCCCGTCGGAGAACGATCATCCACCGCATTCCTACCGCTGGGCCGAGCGCCGCCCCCCCTTACAGTAAGCCTCTGCTCTCTGTACTCTCCCTAGTCCTCTCTATCTCTTGCTTTCCTTTCTTTCTTTTCACGAACAGCCACGTATTAAAGCTATTAGTATTATTATTATAATTATTATTTATTAATTTATTAATATTACTATAATTATTTTTACCATTACTGTTATTATTATTATTCTAACTATTTATTATTATTATTATTATTATTATCTATTATTATTATTATTATTATTTATTATCATTATTATTATCATTATTATTAAAGTATTATTTTCAGAAATTTTGTATTATTATCATTATTTTTACTACATGTATAGAATAAATGATAGAGTTGTATAGGTAATTTCAAAATATTCGACATTTCTCCAAGATATTTTTCTAGATTTATTATATTCATGAAAATATTTTTGACTAAGAAAACATAGATGTCTACCAAAAATTCTACTTTTACAAACTTATGTCTAAATACGATTTTGATTTATCAAAATATTTAATAAAAATATTTTCTCAAATTAAATTAATATATATAACTAATTTCAAGTATTTACGTAAAATTATTTAACTCATAAATATTTTCTAAAATAATATAAATATTTGTACCCCACAAATTCTTCCAATTATCCTCATTTCTCATAACTAACGATATCCCTAATTTTCTCGTGACTCTCGGACCATTCCTCACCAAACATGGCTATTGGACTGAACATGACTTGCTCGATCATCGCACCACTCCAGGAGACACACCAGGCAAGATACCTTGCCATTATACTGTTTATTTTTAGTTTGCATTTTATTACATATCACTGTTCATTTATTTCTAGTTCTTGATTACTGCCTACTCAGTGATATTAACTGTACCTTGTTATTTATCCTTTGATTGCATATGGACCTAGAGTTAAGGGACTACCACTAGTTTAGTGCATTACATAAACTTTGACACTGTTGTGCCACAAGATGTGTGAGTTACGAGTAGCATATAGTCTACGGACTTGCGTGTTGGCTGATCACTGATGCGTGCAGGACGTGCGTTAGGTCTAACTGTCAATAGTGATATGTCAGAAGACTTGATGGTTAGTTGAGTTACATGGTCGTGGATGCGACATGATAGGTACATTGGGTGGGGAGAATATTTCCTTATCGTATGGGCTTCGATTGCACTTCCCTTGTAACCCGGAAGCTCCGCTGGAGATACGGGTATGAGCCTCTCAGGTTGGCCACTGTTGTTTTTGAACGTCATGCTCTTAGGACACTGGTGCCCAAGTGGGGACTATACCAGATCCTATTTACAGCCAGGGCTCATGCGACCAAAGGTTTGTTCTCACTGCATGTTCACTTTAGTACGGTTAGGTTGCCTTAATTATGTCTTGTCACTTTCTTTGATTGTGGCATATTTTATATTCAGTATTTATATGGCATGTTTATTGTATCTTGTTACGTCCCTCTGAGGACCTGGTTATCTCGCCAGGTGTGTGCTCTTGTCTTTCGTAGGTATTCTAGCTGTGGCCATGATCGCCTCTATTTCTTCGTGGATGATTGCACCTCGATTGTCTTCGTTTTGCTCGCCAAACTCTTTCTTTTTATTATGTATTTTCATAGTTGGTAGTGGATTTGTCTCCGCCCAACGATTGTATACATGACAAATTCAAAGTTGCTTTTATATCATTATTTACCTTTGTGGATAAGATTTAGTACCTTGGTTACTGCATTTTACAGCTTATGTATATATACGAGGGTCCATATACTTCGTATGTATACAGCTGGCATGATTACGTTCTAGTCCTACGTATTTTGGGACTGGAGCGTTATACGGAGGTTCACAAGGGAATGCTTAAGTACCGTTTCGCTTTAGTCGTAGCCGTGGTGAAGGACAGACCCTTTGTAGGCCTGTTTCAAAAATAATTTTTGCATAATGAAAATTAATTAATAAAATAAAATTAATTAATATTATTGGCATCTAAAATTTTTAATTCTTGACGTAAATAATTGAAACGATATTCCGCTAATGGTTTTGTGAAGATGTCAGCCAATTGCTTCTATGTGTCGATATATTCTAGGTTTATATCTCCATTTGTTTGATGGTCTCTAAGAAAATGATGTCGAATCTCAATATGCTTAGTGCAAAAATGACGTACAGGATTCTTAGTCAATGTAATAGTACTAGTGTTGTCACCAAAAATGGGTATGTGTGTGTAATGTAAACAAAACTCTTCTGTCACACCCCAGAACCAGAATACTGGCAAGTAGGGACGGACCAGGCTAGCTACATATACCAAAGTACTCCAGTACTCCAAAATAACGTTTAAGCTGTATAGATGAGGGTCACTGCTACAAACCAACAGTCAATCCTAGGTCACATAATCCTAAATATCTCAGTCTCAAACCTGAAGTAAAGTACAAGAATATGATCATCATGCATATAAGACAGTAAAGCGTCCCAAACTATAATATATAGATGATCATGAAGCTAGTAATACAAAATGAAGAACTAGCAAGACAGAGTAATACATGATCAGCTCTAGCTGCAGTCTAGAAATATACCATCATGTCTAAGCTCGTAGGCTAAAAAGTCAAGTCCAAAACACGAGCTAAACACATGCTCGGTGGCTAAATCCCTCAAAAGAATATGTACATGAAAGAGTGGGTAAGAGAAAGAACACCCACTCAAGCTCCCTGGTGCTCCGGGTGGTCACCATCGAGTAGAAGGTCCGGAAGATCCTCGGGCTCCTCAACTAAATCTGGTCAATGCAAAACTAGTGGGGTCAGCCCCCAATAGCAATTACCACAAAGGAAGACAAACTATAAACTAAAAGCAGCATGCAATTCATAATATCTCTAAGATAAAGCATTAAATGAGACTGGAATAATAAATTGGTACCACATTGTATACGAAAGAAAAACCGAGAACATATAAAGAAATAGCAAGTAAATATGTATAATAGACTGGACATGGGAGCATGTGGTTAAGCCGAGCATGTAGTAGAAAAATAGCATGTTAAGGAAATGACAAGAAGCTAAGTATTGAAATAAGATAAACTGGACAAGACTAGACTAGACAGAAAATGGACTCCATCCATCAATCACGGTCAAGCAATGAGTATGGCTTGATACTTTAGCTAACTAGGGTTGTCATAATCCTAATTACTAACATATGCAAAATTGAGAAATTCGATCCAATTACCTATCCTGCAGACTACCCGATTGATCAAAGCCAAAAAGAAAACAAATATAGCAGACACACTGCAGTAAGATACATGTATCCTAAAAAGGTTCTCCACTCGACGGTGTGCTGGAAGAGTGCTCATCATGACAGATAGCTCCAAATCCCATGTATATATATAAGACCGAGAACAAGGGGTGCAGGTAACCGGGAAAGTCTCACCTCCCAATGATCTAGATAATCAAGCTAGTTATATAGTTCCTAACAATATCATTTAGGAGTTTAGGTGTGGCATTCCGGGGAATCCATCCTAGACATGAGACATGCGAGGCTAAACAAGACAAGCAAGAATGTGCACTACAACAAGCCACAACAAGACATGACAATATCAAGACAAGAGTGCATTATGACGAGCTACTATCAAGAAGCTAGACATGTACTGGAATTACGAGTGCTCCATGACAGGCTACTATCAAGCAGGCTAGGAAAAGATATGTACAAGAGTGCACCACAACGAGTCACTATCAAGTAAATATTGTACATAGCATAGATTTTAAGGTACAACAAATCTGAGAGGACAGCAATAAGGAGCAACCAGCTGACCATAGCGAGAACGTATTGAGAGGATAGACGATCCGACAAGTTCGTGTTGCGTGGAAGCATCATTCACCAGGCGAATCGACATGGGAGCGTGAATATTCTATTCGGGAGCATTTTCCTCATCTGTTTGAGGACTCAGGTTCAAAATTTCGTACTGCATTCAATACCGTAGCATTTTTAATTCTCATTTTCCTATTCGTGCCAATACTCTTAATTTCAGGGACAAAATTCTTCCAAGTTGGAAAGAATGTAAACCCCCTTCTTTTTTTTCTATTGTTACTAATAACCCTATTTAATGTATATCATTAATTAAGTTAGAAAGAGAAAAATCATTGTATATATATATATATATATAAATATAGTAAAAAAATTCTTCCTCGTGAGCTCTGAGATGCCGACGCCAGCATGAGCCCCCCCGTTCGCCACTAGCGGCGGAGGAGCAGAGCCCTCCCCCCGACCTCTCGTCTTCAGGTGCATTCCCTCCGCCCTCGTCAGCATCTTCTCTCCCAGCCAGCCCATGCTGCCCCGTCGGTGGGATCAGGCTTGACGCTCCCATTTGACCCCCATGGAGGGGGCGTAGCCCCCCCGCCGTCCGTCTTCCCTAAGGGGGCAAGGCTCCCCTAGGGGCTTCCACAGCTCTAGCGGCGGCCGCCTGGACGCACGACCAACTCTTCCTCTTCGGTATCGCCCATACAGGGATCTCCCCACCGCTACGGTGGACCTCGAGCCCACCGATCCTCGGTTGAGCTCTTCACTGGCGGTGAGTCGCCAGCTTCCCTTAGTTGAGTCAGGCATTAGTGGAGTCGCTCAGTAGCCTCCAGGCCAGACAGCTGCCATCCTTGGTCTTTATGCCCAGCCTCGGCCTGCGGTCCAGACAGCTGGCCTAGCCTCAGCCGCCTCGAAAGACGGGTTTTCCCGCTCTATAGATTACTCACAGCTGTCTTTACAGCGTTTAAATTCTTCCTTTACCCACATGGATATGAGGCACACTCCTTACGTGCACTCTGTGGCTGGCACTGTACCAGCTTGTCGTGCGCATCTTGTCTTTGGTGTAGGTCAGCTCCGCGTGTACTATGTGGCTCGTGCTGTTCCAGATTGCCCCATGCCTCTCGTCGTTGGTGAAGGCCATACACGCACGCTCCTAGTTGTTTGCGCAGGTCCCTCCAGCACTGCGCCACTTGAGGATGGTGCTGGTTCTTCCGCGCCTTTAGTTGGTGGCGCTGGTAGCTACGGCTCTCGCCCAGCGCTTCGGGCCCCCGTACACAAAGTGGGTGGCACAAGCGATGGACCTCTTACGCACCATGTTGGAGGGTCTGGATTGCGTGCTAGCGCTCTTGAGACCCCCTTTTCCTCGACTGTGGCAACAGGGAACACTGAACTCCTCGCTGCGAGTGAGAGGACTGCGCTAGCCTCAGGGATTGCCTCCTCCCATTAGTCGACTCCTCAGACTGCACAATCTCTTCTGACAGTTCCTCCTGGAGGGACTGTCCCCTCAGCCACCCAGCCCTCCTCCAGGCAGCATCTCCCATCCCCCCGAACTTGTCCTACGCGGAGGCGCTCAGACCTAACCGTGCTGAGAAATACTTTCTCCCCCAAGGAAATCAACCTCCAAGACATCAAATACTCTGCACCGTCAGTCAATCAGATGATATTGGTCCCTTTCTCAGAGGAAATCTCCTCATTATCAGCCACCTTCTTACCGACTTTCGTCTTGAAATTCTTCTCGAATTGTTCGAAGCTCGCACGAGCTCAGGAAGTGTTTGTCGGTTGGGGTCTTACCACGGGATATAGGGTTCCTTCCATGGATCCTAAACATATGTTCCTTCACCTTTCTTTGGAGAGTGACTACAAGAAGGTTTGGACTAGAGGAACTGGAAGGATTGATAATTATAGCATGAAACTTATTAAATGGTCCCCAAACTTCAACATCACAGAAGACTCAGCTATCGTCTCAACATAGGTAGCCCTTCCGAACCTACCCCTCATTTGCTTCGCCCCAGCAGCCATGAAGAGAATCACTAACTCTTTGGGAACTTTCGGGGCCTTGGCGGAAAAAACTCGCAACCTAACTAGGGGGACTACGACAGAATCTGTATGGAACTCGATCTGACGAACGACCTGTCCAACCACATTCAGATAGAGCTTTGCAATAAGACTCATATCCAACAAATCGTTCATGACAACAACGTGATCTTATGTAAGCACTACCATTTGCATGGACATTCCACAGAGCACTGCTACAAGGCACATCCGAAGCTAAAGAGACAAGCGAGTCACAAAACAGTTTCCACTCGACAGAGCAAACAAAATCCCCAATCCCCAATCCTACCTCTGTCGAACACTCACATCCGTTTCATGGTCAGTGCTGGTACCTCCCTTTCCTCATCCCCAGTCCCCCTGAGCAGAGCTATTGTGCCCTACATACCCCCAATAATCAACCTATCCAACAAATTAGATTTACTAGACTCTGAACTTCCCGAAACCCCTCAGGAGACTTCCCCTTCTGAAACCGTCATGAGCACTTCCACCCCGGCGTCCGGAGCTGAGATTCACGGAGATACGGGCAAGAAGGCGGAAAGCGACCATTAGTCCCCGGAGAATCAACTGGCTCTGAGTCAAGGGGAATCCTGCACCCAGGATACACTTGCCTCCCCCTCTACTCATAATTATCAGAACATGAGAGCGGACACTCTGGCCAACGTTGGTCAGGCCCCAGTGGCCAGGTGCCAACAGGCTATTGAGGCAGGCCTCTTCAGCCCGAACAATCACTTTGGAGCTTTTGCAGAAATAGCCGGAGAGGCATACATGCACCCGGATGAGAAAACTTATGAACTGACTAGAGACTTCAACTTCAGGAAGGACGGATAGGAGGCTACCTCATTCAGTAAATCTAAAAAGAAGAAGATTAAGAGCAACAAAGAGTCCACGGGCATGACCACCAGGTCAGCGACGAAACTCAAGAAACCCCCTACCCACATCTATCCCAATGCATAACATTTTTGTATGGAATGTTAGGGGTCTAGCTAACAAACTAACCTTGCGAAGAGTTATCAGTCTCAAGAAAACCCACATAATTGACATCTTAGTTATCATTGAACCCAAAATCCTCCACAAGAAACTCAAATCCATTCAACTTTAGTTAGGTTTCCCCTACGTCGTTGCGGGATGTAATGACATCTGGATCCTTTTCTCGGCTGATGTCAAGTATGGTGTTATTCATGACTCTAGGCAGGAGCTTTCGTGTTGGGTAGATTGTTTTACTTAACAAAATGTCCTTAAAAGACTTTTGAAAGAAAACGAGAAAAAGTACAAAAGTACAAATAGATTCTGGAAAATATTGCTATGGAAGTCTGATCTGAGAACGATCACTTTGTTCCTTGGGCCACACGATGATGATGAAGAAAAACTGCTGGAAGATGAACAGCTGGAAGAACTAAGTCACCAGAAAGGTATCGACACACTGGGCACTGATGGCAAGGTCGAATGCTTTCTTGCTTTGCTTCACTCTGTTCTTGAAAAAAAGTTGAAGAGAAATGCTCTGGAAAATTACTTTACTCTCAATGTATCTAGGCTTTGATCTGTGTGATGTCTTCTACCTTATTTTTAAGAAAATAAGTCTATTTATAGACTAGACCCTCTGTGCATAAAAAGTAACATAATTGGGTCTCTACGCAAGTAACTCCCACCCATGATTGAAAATCGACCTCTACGCGTGATGACACGTGTCCCATATAGAGTTGTGGTCTCTACGCATGGTGACACGTGTCCCACAACTTCAACAATATGGGAAGAGCACATACACACGTTCCTCGATAAGTGTGGCATGAAAGCCATGTATGCAGATCACGTTCTCACATAGCCAGAAAAGATTGAACGTAAAATAATCCAAAACAAGCTTCCTGCATAGAGCGCCTAAGAAGTAACCTTGAGCGTATAGCTAGCTGAAATAAACTCTACGCACACAAAAGTAACTGAGATAGCCTTGAACGTAAAAACTCAAATAACTTTCATGCGTAAAGGAAGCGGTCTTTTGAGCGTAAAGTAGCTCATTCCACATTAAACGACAAGCGTGGATTTGGTGCAAAAATCTTCTTGGCTTCTGTGCAATGTTCTGTCAGAAAATTATTCTGTCAGAACAGTATCACACGCATTAAATATGGTCTGGACAGCCTGTCGCTCTCGCATAGAGTTTGAGGATGACTCTTGCGTAAAGGAGCTCGCGTAGAGTTAGACACTGTTTGATATCTGCGTAAAGCTTGAATCTGACTCAGTAAAGTCGCTAAATGGGCCATTTGTAGAGTCTGACTTTGCGTAAAGTTCTTAACTTCTTTGACTTGGTCTATGAAGTTTATTTTATGCTTCTACAAGACCCCCTTCAAAGTCTCAAAAATTTTCTAAGATTTGAAATACTTTGAACAGAAGCGTAAAATCCGGGATATCCAACAGTCATCCGCGTAGAGTTCGGGATACCCAACAGTCATCTCAGAAGCGTAAAATTCGGGATACCAACAGTCATCTCAGAATTTGAACCGATTTCAAAATTTTTTATAAATAGAGCTTCGCTAGTAGAGAGAGAACTTTACTCATCTCTCGTAATCTCAATCTCCTTTACTCTTGTCTTTGAAATCCCCGTTTAAACCAATGACACCAAAGAGAAAGACCACCGTCGGCGCTAAGGACAAGAAGCCCGTTGTCGCTGCTTCGTCGACGGCTGAACGTACGGAGACCACCGTTCCATCATCGGTGGCGACCCCGAAGACTAATCCCGCTGTGGCTCCGGCCATGATAGGTAAAACCCTATCTAGTTCGGCCATGGGTTCGTCAGAGAAGAAGAAGAACCGAACAAAAATGCTAAATTTATGCTCACGTTTATACATGTCAGCGTAGAATAAAAACCACCAAATACGCCTACGTCTATACATGTCAGCGTAAAAATAGAAACAATAAAATACGCCCACGTCTATACGTGCCAGCGTAAAATAGAACAACAAAATACGCCCACGTCTATACTTGCCAGCGTAAAATAGAAACAACAAAATACGCCCACGTCTATACGTGCCAGCTTAAAATAGAAACAACAAAATACGCTCACGTCTATACGTGCTAGCGTAAAGTTAAAAATATGCAAGTCACCCACGTTCATACGTATCAGCGTAAAGCAAGTCGAAAGACTTTATGTTTTCATGCGTACAACTTTTACTTTTTTGAACAGAGGAAAGTACGCGTAAAAAACTTTTAGTCATATACTGCATTAACTTAGAATATTTTTCCAAAATTTATGAAACAAAGAATGAAAAATATTCAAAATCCTTTACGCACCAACATTTACTTGCGTAAAAAAGCTCTTGCGTAGAGATGAATCAACTTAGGATATTTTTCAAAAACAAAGAATGAAAAATTTTAAAATCTTTACGCACCAACATTTACTTGCGTAGAAGCATTTGCGTAGAGATGTATAGAGATCAATTCTGAATTTTACTAACTTAATTTCTTTTTTCTTGATCTTTTTTTTTGTAGTGGACTTGCAGATTCATCCTCTCTCTGAAGTCTTTGGTTCCCCAACTGGTATCTTGGGTTCCAACTATTTGGAGAATTTGTCTCATGTTGAGTTTCCACAAACTGACAAACAATACCCTGAAGAGAGACAACAACTGATAGCTGCTCAGGGAGACAGAATGCTGTTGTCATTGATGAATGGAGAATTGCTGGTGTCGCTAGATGGCCATCAATTTTTGAAGCCTGCTTTCATGTTTGGGGATGCTATTGATTTTCAATCACAGACGAACCCCAAGAAGGAGGCTTGGGTGTTTAAGTTTGGAGAGAGGGCGATGTATCTCCTAGACATGCCAAGGGATTATCCCCTTTCTTCGTTTATTCACGCCACTAACCTAAGATAGATGATCTGGAACCTAACTCCCAACAGTCATGGTAGACCAGGCAGAATTATTTTCAAGAGAGACGGGTCCAACCAAATGGGCTACCATACCAGTACTTCCAGCGGTGGTGTTATTTTTTTCTCCGGTTTACTGCCTGGATTCACACCAAGCGTGGATTTAGCTTTGACCCAACCAGTGCAGATACCAATGTTCATAAACAAGCTTATGAACGCCTCAGTGTTATATCCCCAGGTCAACCCTAGGCTGCCAGGGTGGATGACCCCTCATAATAAGAATTAGATTCAACTTAGTGATTGGATCATGAAGAACTTCGAAACAGAACTGCGAGTTATTGGGTTGTTTGAAGCAGTGGCCTCCACAAGTCAGGGCATACTAATAAATAATAACTTGTTCTTAGCTTTAATGGAGTTATATATTAGTTCAACAGGGACTTTTGCAACCCTAATAGGTGAAATGGGTCTTGCACTCCACGAGATGCAATTCATCTCCAAGCTGCCAATGGGGGAAGCTCCATATAAAGAGTACGTTCCCTCCAACCGGGAATTAGCAGAGATTAGGGAGAAAAATCCTCAGTTAGTTGAGGTATACCAAGAGTTGATGTGCCATTATCTGATTTGTACCACTATATATGAAAGTGGATCACATTTGGCATACATCAATAAATGGACAACATATCTATTCTACCATAAGAATAGGATATCCAAGGATGACAATGAGAGAATTCAAGATAATAAGGCTCAACCTATCAACCCTTGTTCAATAATCCCTACTGATTCAATAAACAATTGGATGATCACCTATAAGTCTCCGGACAAATATTTGACCACCAAGGCAGGAGAATTCCCTGCAGGAACTGAAGCTTTGAGTTTTCTGAGACATGGCAGTTGAAAGCTCTTAAGAGAAGCCTTGCTAGCGAGCTTCCTTTCTCTGTGGCTGCAAAGATAGGTCGTACCAGGGACTGGTACAGTTGACAGGATTCACTGAAACGTACTATAGCCAGCAGTACGTTTGGTATTCAAGGCCAGACTCACCCTGTTATCGGCAATGGTATGTCGTATAAATGCAGGTTTACGAGCATTTGGTGATGAACTGATCAATAATGCTCCTTACCAAAAAGATTTCCCAAGGGTGGAGATGCCCTACACATATTTGATGGGCTGGTTATTATATCATAACTACAATTTATTGCCACCAGGCCGTGAAAATAATACGGAGGTATTCCTCCAGAAGTTTAATAAAGCCACGTGGACTGTGACTTCAGTGGCAGATAGCCGGGCAACACTAAACTTTTCCCACGGGTGGAACTTTTTCTGCACAAGACCACAAGTCCCAACTGACTATTTCGGCATACAATTTGAAGACGTAGGTCAAGAGAGGACTGGGATACCTGCACCAGTCTTTCAATGGCTAATATGCATCAGACCCTCGCATCTGATGTATAGAACTGAAGACAACTGTATGTTCGAACCATATCTACCCAGTCGGTTCACTTGTCAGTTTGGGTATGACCAACTTCACGTTGATAATCCTGCCACTAGCTTCAACCATTATGAAAACTTAGTTGATGGTGCAAGGGCAAGGAGGTACTTCAGCGCTGGATGTACCGGTGTTAGATTTCGTGTGTCAACTGCCACAAGTACAACTAAGCTACGAATGCTTCATTCGTATGCCCGTTTTTATGCCTCCATTCGTTCCTTCGCAAATGACTACAGCATGAAGGGGAGTCTTCGATGGGTCAAGGAAAGTAACGTCGAAGAACCAGTTATAGTACCTTCAGACGTACCTAATGATGTTGTTATTCCAGATGAATATTTGGAAGTGATCCCAACGGGAGTAGGGGAAACAGCTCCAGGACCAATTACCATCACCACATCCTGGAAGCAGAAAACAGATACAGTTGTTAATCTTCGGGAGAAGAAGAATAAAGTCAATATTAAAGGGCCTTCCAGACAGAGAGCCGCTACTCCAGAAAACGAAACTCTTGTTGAGGAGCCCCAAAATATTACATCTTCCTCAGCTCAACCTGGAGAAGGGTCTTCAGCATCTCAGCCAGCAGCAACAACAGAAGTTGTAGGAGTCCTATCTCCCGGATGCCTAAGCACATCCCTACATCTAACTTCGCCATAGAAGGCAAAAGCTGTTGAAGACACCACCTCCACTCATACTGTTGATCTGGAACCCATCCCTTCGGATGAACCGGCCCTTGAATTAGAGGATGATGACTGGGATCAGGATTATGACGCACTCTTGACGCGTCCTGCACCTATTCTAGGTAAAGATAAATTACAAAAAATTTATACAAAAATATGTATTATGATTTTGTATATTAACTATTTTGCTTAATCTTTGTAGGTGTCATTATTGCAATAAAATCTGTTTCTCCTCCTCTTTCTCAAGAGACTATCCATGAAGAGGAAATGGAGTCTGAAGAAGAGAGTTCTTCTTCAAAAGAAGATTCTGCTTCTAAGGAAGGTTCTTTATCTATGGAGGTACAGCAAGAGCCTGTAGTCGAGGCCCACCAAGAATTGCCTTCTCTTACTGAAAAAGAGAAGAAATATCGGCTGCAGAAGAAACAGCTGCAAACGAAGAACCAGTTGCATACGAAGAACCAGCTGTAACTAAAATACTGTCAGAGCTTGAAAGGCATGCAGTCAACAAAGGTGATGAAGACATTGTCAACCCATCAACCGAAGTTGGAGACATAGTAATAGCACCTTTGGTTATTACTACTAATCCGGCACAAGTTCTTGAAAAGATAGTATCTGAACCCGAATCGGTTACAACAATCACCATTCCTACCGCAACAATCACCGTCACCGAAACTCAAGTAGTTTCAGCACCAGAAACGGCTGGAGAAATGATCCACAAAAGTGCTGAAGATATTGTCTCTGGAACTCCTGGGGATCAATTAACTATAGTAACAACAATAACTACAGCTTTAGCTCAACTTGCTACCAAGGCAACGACGACATCCGCTTCCAGTCTTTCGAAGAAGGATTTAGCGGATCTTGCTGCCACACCGAGCTCCAATGCAAAAATGAATCTTTTAGTTGAGATTCATACTGAAGCTTTCTATAAAACCTTAGCGGCCTTGATCATGATGGTCCTGAAGAAGGGCCTAAATTATGAAAGCTTAAAGGCTGCGATTGCTCCCACCATTGGGAATGTTGCTATGTTCAATGATGCTGAAAGAGCAGCAGCTCTGGAGAAAGTAGTGGAAGGACTTGAACAGCCTATTAAGGAATATCTAAGGCTGTCAAGTGAAACCCTTGAAAGTCTCATCCAGACCGAGTATGATGCTTTATCAGCTGAATACATCACTCGGGAGACTATTTTTAAGGAATCTCTCTAAGACTACAGTAGCAAAGTTGCCAAGGAGCGAGCTTTTTTGAATGAAACTAAACCCCTGCTAGAGACACATAGAGAAGCTTATGAAACTTCAAACATGAGAATCTATTAACAAGATGATAGAATTCGTGAAGTTGAGGCAGAATTGGCTCGATTGAAGGCAGAGAGAGAGCAGATGATTGCAACTCGAGACAAACATCTGGCATAGAGCTCAATACTAGAAGAGAAGGTCTTTGGTGCTGAAGCTACCATAGAAACCCTTGATGTCGCCAAGGATAAGATGATAGCTGCTTTTGTCGAACTCTCGCATCTTTGTACTGCAGAGGCTCGTCGCACCATAGCTACTACAACTATACTGAGTTCTCGTGAGAGGTATTTGGCAGAGCTGCAAAAAATGCTTGAAGATGTATCTGCTCCACCTTAGAAAATAAAGAATTTTGTATTCTTTCTTTCATATCATCGATAAAGAATTTTGTATTCTGTCTTTTTCTTTCTTTTGTTGAAATATTTCAAATCATGCAATGAATGAAACATTTTTTTTAAATGGTTATGAGATAGAAAACAATTATCAGAGGTAATAATATAAACATGATAAGTTTTCAAAACTCAACAAAGTAGATTATATCTATCCAAAGGTAATATGGACATGATAGATAACAAATCTTATTTTCTTTTTAGAGTATACAATACTATCATAGGTAATATGAACATAATAGATCGTAACGACTTAAAGAAAATAGATTAATATCTATTCAGACGTAATATAGACATGATAGATGAATAAGGAAAAGAAGTAGATTTAATATTTATTCAGAGGTAACGAGGACATGATAAATAATAAATCTTTTTCTTTTTGAAATCAGATGGTAAGCCAGAAAATCAAAATTCTTTTTAGGAGAATAAATAATCAGCATAACCAAACCTTGGTAGCTGGGGAATAAAGAAAAAAAATTTAAACGTAGTATTTCTTCAAGAATTTACCGTTAATTGGGATCATGAGCAAATCTCCATTAGGTTTAGAAAACGTATAAGCACCATTGGAGAATACGATTTCGACTACATAAGGACCCTCCCATTTAGCTTAGAACTTGCCTTTACTCTTATGAGTCATAACCATAGGTCTTCGGACAGCTAGAACTAGCACTCCTACTTTAAATACTCTCTCTTTAACTTTACGATTGAAAGCTCCAACTATGCGGGCTTGATACAGCTCAATGTGCTGTTGTGCTTGAAGTCGCTTCTCATCCAAACCTTCAAGTTCTTGGAGTCTTAAGCGATCATTATTCTCTGTAGTTAGCTTATTAGCAATGGCTATTCTAAGAGATGGTATCTGGATCTCTAGTGGAAGAACAACTTCATATCCGTAGACCAATGAAAATGGTGTAAAACCAGTTGGAGTTCGGACTGTTGTTCGATAAGACCATAAACATTCTCCAAGTTTTTCATTCCAATCACTTTTATTAGAGGAGACAAACTTTTTGAGAAGTTTAATAATAGTTTTGTTGAAAGCTTTCGCTAAACCATTAGCAGCTGGATTATAAGCCGTAGAAGCTATGTTCTGGATCCGATTCTTGTCACAAAATTGATAAAATGTCTGACTGGTAAATTGTGGTCCATTATCATGGATTATCCTTCGGAGAACTCCGAAATGATAAATGACATGATGTTCGATGAAGCTAACCACATTAGACGTTTTTACTTCAACAAGAGGAATTGTTTCTACCCATTTAGAAAAATAATCGGTTATAGCCAGGATAAACCGATGTCCTTTGACAGAAGGGAGATTAATTGGACCAATAATATCCATACCCCAAGCTTCGAAAGGCCAAGAAGCTGCTGTAGGATGTAAGAATTCAGAGGGTTGATGAATAAAGTTAGCATAAATCTGGCATACTTTACACCGTCTGGCATAATCTATAGCGTCTGCTATCATAGAAGGCCAATAATAACCCATTCTTCGAATACGGTCCTGTAATTCTGGACCTGGTTGATGCGCACCACAAACTCCATCATGAGCTTCACGAAGTGTTTATTTGGCTTCACTTTCAGAAAGACAACACAATAAAAGTCTGTCATAAGAACGATGATATTACATGTGCAAAGAAGAATCGTAATAAAATCGAAATGATCGTCTTTTGATTGATGCAGCTTCTTTTGGATCTTCAGGTAAAATCCCATGGACCGCATAATCAATAAATGAACTTCTCCAATCCCTTTGCTGAGAATTTGATTCAGTAGCATAACTGTGTTCAATGTGCAAATTATTTTTAATACAGAATAAATCTCTATCCAACAAAGTAATGGTGTTTTGCCTTCTAATTGGAACTGCTAAGTCTGTATCTAAACTAGCAAGAGCGTCAGCTTCCAAATTTTAAGAACGTGGTATGAATTCAATAAAGAACCCTTTGAATGAAAGAGCCAATTCGATTACCACTTGATGATAGGGAATAAGGTCAGGATTTCTGACTTCATATGTCCCTCTGACCAGATTGACAATCAGTTGAGAGTCTCCTTAAGCTTCCAGGAACTCAATGTTCAATTGTTTTGCTACGTGAAGTCCAATTAGCAGAGCATTATATTCTGCCACATTATTGGAACATGGTTCATTAAGAGAATAAACACGGTATATGACCATTTTATCATGAGAGACCAAGACGATGCTTACTCCGGAGACAATATTGGCTTTAGGCCCAACTCGTGATGCTTCATCAAAGTATAATTGCCAAATGTCATCCCTCAAAGTCATGTTGCAATCTACAACTTCATCTGGAATGTCTTCATATAGCTTGGAAGTTTCAGGTATATGATGAGCTACTAAGAAGTCAGCTAATTCTTGACTCTTCACTGATTTTTGAGGTATGTAGACCATATCATAGGGAGTAAACAACATTGCCCAGGTAGCTAACTGAGAGTTAAGAATACTCAGCTTTTTCGTTAATACTCGAATAGAATTTATTCTGGATATGACATGAATAGTCTGTCCTGACACATAATGTCGTGTCTTTTGAATGGCAAAAACCAAGGCTAAACATTCTTTTTCCACAGGAGTATACCTGTGTTCAGCCCCAACCATCATTCGACTGAGATAATAAATTGCCTGTTCATGGCCCTTATCACTTTTCTGTGCAAGAAGAGCACCAAGAGAATGATCTAATACTCGAACATACAGTAAAAATGGCCTTCCCACCACTGGGGTACTAAAACAGGTAGATTTGTAAGATATTGCTTGATGTCATTGGATGCTTTTTGATATGCTTCATCCCAAACAAATAATACACCTTTCTTTAATAAACGAGAGAAAGGTTGACATCTCCCAGAGAGATTTGATATAAATCTCCTGATATAAGCAATGCGACCTTGAAAACCACAGAGCTCTTTCAGATTACAGGGAGGACGCATTTCAAGAATTACTTTGACCTTATCAGGATCAACATGAATACCTTGAGAAGTAATGACAAATCCTAAAAACTTGCCACTGGAAACCCCTAAGAACGACTTAGTGGGGTTCATTTTTAATTGATGTCGACGTATCAACTCGAATACTGTCTTCAAATCTTGAATGTGATCCTCCTTTAATCGACTTTTGACAGCGATATCATCTACGTAAAATTCAACTATTTTTTGCAGATGTTCTTGAAAGATATTGCTCATGGCCCTTTGATATGTAGCACCGGTATTTTTCTGACCAAAAGGCATAACTGTATAGCAATAAACTCCAAGAGGTGTACGAAAAGAAGTGCTTTTCATCTCCTGGATGCATCTTAATTTGGTTATATCCTGAAAATCCGTCCATGAAAGACATGCGTTCAAAACCACATGTATTGTCTTTCATGACATCAGTGATAGGAAGTAGAAATTCGTCTTTTGGACAAGCTGTATTGCGATCTCGAAAATCTATGTAAACTTGAACTTTTCCATTCTTTTTCATGACAGGAATAATATTGGCAACCCAATCTGGATGTTATTCTTCACGGACGAAACCACTTGTGATCAGCTTTTTAACTTCTGCTTCAATTGCATCTATCATATCCGGTCAAAAACGCCGCTGTTGTTGTTTTACAGGTTTGGAATTAGGAAGGATATTGAGCTTAATTATGGATAGCTATTTTAGGATCCAAACCTGGCATATCCTCATAGCTCCATGCAAAGATATCAATATATTATTTAATTAGCTTTATCAACTCTTCTTTTTCATCCTCAGAAAGATTTTTGCTAATATTTTATAGTTTCATCTCCAACATCAATCTGGACGATTTCATTTTCTGTAGGTGGCTGTCGCTGTTCAAACCGAAGCTCCCACTGAGTATCCATTTGTTGTGTCTAATAGTCATTTTCAAATATTTCAAATTCACCATCGGTTTAAACCATGTTGACTGAAAAGATGCGCTCAGATTCAACATACTGGACTCCTTCAAAATCTGAGGATTGTAAAGAACTGGAAGAAAATTCTTCTATATCTTTATTGAACATGTAGGATGGATCGTATCCCAAACCATGACGAGTTCGTTGATAAAACGGATCACCACATAATGGTAACGTCTACCTTTGTCTTGATTGAGATCTAGCATGGTTTTTAAATCATATCCTATATTTTGGATAATCTTAAGAGATTGTTGACTATATTTGTCAATTCTGATTTTTTTTCTTTTATCTTTCTCTATGAGATTATCTGTCTGAATAACAGGGATATTTCTAGCCAAACCAAACACAATTTGACGCTTGTTTTTCTTATTAGACGGGATCACAAAATAAGATTTTTCGTGACGTTAATAAGTTACACAAGCTTGTGATGATGAGGCTACAGGTAGAAGATAAGGAAAAGATGTTAGGGAACCTCTGAGCATAGGGTCCAACATCGACATAAGGAGGAAAAAAATTCTCTTTATGATTAATATATAAGATTTCCTCTGTATTTATGTTAGTTTTATGTTGATGACTTTGTTTATCAGCAGATAAAGTCATTCTTTCAATAAATTTGACAGCCATATACTCCAAAAAGAAATCTTCATTAAAATGAGAGAATACAGAGTGATCAATATTTACATCATTGATAGACTGACTACTACACTTTGGAATAATCATTAATAGACCATCATCCGTCTTCAGCATAGACTTGCTAAGGTTGATAACTAGTGGTTCTGGATCAGCTGTACGAGAAGTACGTCCTTTGACCTTGATCATGAGAGGCTGATCACTAGTGTTGGCTTGAACCCGACTTCTGACTGGAACCCTCATAGCTTCATCAGACGTAGCTTGAATTTTTTTTGACTTTAATCATTAAAGGTTCATCATTGACATGTTGGGGTTGAATTCGACCTTTAACCTTAATCATCAAAGGTTGATCTTCTGAAGGCGATTGATCTTCTAAAATAGATTGATCCTCTGCCGACGATCGATCTTCAGCCATATCAGATATTTCCTTCACATGCTCCTGTTTGTAAAGTATTGAATCAAAGAAATAGGCTTCAACACCCTTAAAAGGATTGATGTCTGCAAATTCAGTCTTCACAATCCTTTGAGAATCTACATACTTGAAGCATTGGTGGAGAGTTGAAAGTACAATATTATGCTCATGTATCCATGGTCTTCCGAGTAGGATGTTGTAAGATACATCTGAATTGATAACATAGAAGGTTGCCATGGTTCGAAGATCATCTAGTTGAATCTTTAGACGAATCTTCCCCAACGGTTTACTCTTTCCAGAATTGAAACCAACAATTGTCGTACTAGTGTAAGTCAACTCACTAGTAGAAATCCTCAAGGGTCATAGCATACTTTGAAGAATAATGCTAATAGAAGACCCAAGTTCAATGTAAATCCTGTCAGTTTTAGTAGAATCAATATACCCTATATAACACAAAGGCCTGTCATGTCGATTATGCTTTAACAACATATCCTCTTGTGTGAAAGTAATGTTAGGAATTGATTCCATCACACTGTGACATTGAGGACACGACACTGGTAAATTGTCAGGACTTTTGAGTTGAGCTAAGCATGAATCTGCCTGCAGCAAAGCTTCACTCAAAGTTTTTTGACTTTTTTTAGAAAGACGAAGTAATTCAAAAATAGAGAGGCTAGCCGAAGTATTGGCTAATTGGGCTAGTATGTCAAATTTAGAGGGTTTTATTGACCCTTAATTTGAACTAGACTTCAACGGGACGTCAAAATGCACTGCCTTCTGTTTTTCTTTTTCAACCACTATGGGTTTAGAAGGCCTTGCTTTGGCAGGAATAGAAGATGACTGAGTTGGTAGTATCTCAGTAACGTCCTCCACTTCTTTGGAAGTCCCTTCATAATTTTTGTGGTAGTCCTTCCCAGATCTTGTACCAGTAAAGGCCTCTTCCTCAGACTCAGGAGAATAAAGTACCATATTACAGGATGTAGTCTTCTTTCCCTTAGTCTTTTTCTTACGGGATTTTTTACGAGGAACTTCAAATCTCAATCCGACATATGATTTTTGACCTTGAATTTGTAAAGGAAATCGTATACCTTTACCATAGTTCAAGCCTTCTGCTTTTTGAAAGTCATAATCCGTCTTTTTCATGAGATGGACCAATTATTAACTGTACATATGAGTAGGCAGTGGACTTTTACTGGATGTTTCAGCAGGTGAAGAAGGAACGGAGACCTCTATTTCCACCAAGGTGGAAGCTCTCGGTGCAGGAGGTGCAATCCCAACCGGAGCTTTCTCATAAGCAGCAAAAACTTGTCGTGCCCTGTATAAAGGGACAATATTCATTGCTAACCACTGCTGATGAGTGAGCTTTAGTTTGGTAGAAGGAGCCAAACTCGGAGGGCATATGTTCAAACCCTTTAGCCTATCTTCCAAAGGGATGTCATCCCACAGATGATCAGAATCATCATGATCTGGGGTAACAACATGAGAAATCATATTGCAGGTTTTGACTTTTCAACCTTTCTTGGATTTTGACATTTTATTTTCATGCTCCATTTCAGGTACTAAATCGGGATGCACCCACATGATTTCACCATTTTTTAAGGTGAGAGGCACTAATTCTTCACTTTAATCTCTGGGTGGTGGAAGATTCACAATCTTTATCATCGCCTTCGGAATTGAGATAACTCTATCAGGAACTGCTGTAGAGGAAAACCTCCAAATTGAAGAGAAATCATATTGGTTGTGACTGTATGATCATCATTAGTTAAAGCAATAGCTTTAGCATTTATCAACTCTTGAATTTTCTTCTTCAAGACATAGCAAGATTTTATGGGATGATTTATGTATTTATGATAGATACAATACTTAGGATTATCAACCAAATCTACTTCATTAGGTCATTTTGGCTCTGGAATCTGGAGTTTACCACTCTTCACGAGACATTGAAATATCCCAGGAATATCACTGTCATCGAAAGAGTATTCTTCTTTCGGCTTAGAAGACTCCGGATTACTTGGGGTAGCTTTGGATTTTGAAAGGTTTACCACTAGGGTTTCCATTCCTTTCCTATTGTGATTACCAGAGTTGTTACCTGAAGAGGCTTTCTTTCCTTTGTCTTCCGAGGCGAATATCATCCCATGTTCACGAGCCAATCTATCATTGGTCTCAGGTGAAACTGCTGCTATAATAAATGAGGCCCAATTTGTGAATAGAGAGTCTGTAAAAATAGCGATAGATGGTCGCAGATTCATTTTGCATGTATCGATTAATGCTGAATCTGGCATACCAGGAGGCATTTTCAAAGTAGCCTGTCGGAAACATTCAATAAACGTCCGAGTATCCTCTTTCTCTTTTTATTTAATTTCTATTAAGGAGGACATATTCATATCCATCCCTTCTTTATAGAAACGAGAGAAAAATATTGCTTTAAATTCGTCAAAAGACGATATGCAATTATCGGGTAGACTGCAAATACCAATCGTACGCTGTACCCGTCAAACACCCAAAGAAAACTCGGGTGAGAAGAACATCATTCTTCTGGAGATGCACAGTCATAATATCAAAATAATTGATATATTGACTTGGAGAAGCCTTCCTATCAAATAATACCATAGATGGTGGCTTGAATTTGGGAAGAAAAGGCACATCATTCCAATGGGGAGGATATGGTTGCTTGATCCCCAATCTCTGGAGCTGATCTTTGTGCTTAAGAACCTCAAACTGTGCTTTTAATTCACGGACTGCTTAAATAGCTTCACTAGTTTGAGGAAGCACATTTGATTGAATAGTAATTGGATAAACCGTAACCCCCACCGAAGGTGATACATCCTCTGGAATGAGAGGATCTGGAGATGCGGAGTTTTGATTGATAGCATGCTCTTGACTCAAATTATTCAAAGGTATGTCAACCCCTTGACTATCTTGAGTTTGTGCTGCTACCTACACCGGTGTTACCACTGCTGGTTGGACTGTTTGTTGAGTCGTTATTATTTGATGCATATTTTGCATTATGGCAAGCATATCCTTCAACAATTGTTCCACTGCCGAAAGACGTTGTTCTGTATTAGAAGTAGACATCTCTGGTTCTTCTCCGATAATATAAGATTTAACCTCCCTTGAACATGTAGAGGGATTGGTGTAGAGGTATGAATCAACGCTATCAGTTTCTGACTCCAAGGACTGGGTACCCCCAGCCTCTGAATCTGAAGAATGCATGTTTAAAGGTCGTTGACTTCTTGACCGAGTATGTTGATATACTCCTTCAAAAGTGTCAAGAATTTGGTTAAACCTTTGTTGACCTGGAGTCCGAGATGAATTGCGTCTTGGACGTCGTCCTCTATTGATATGAGATGCCATATTGATTGATGCATAAGACAACTCATATTCTTGGTCATCAAGTTGTTGCTGAGGTACGTTGTAGCTTAATCAGTCGAAAATTGACCGTTTAGTAGCAGAACAACAATATTTAATCACAATTTGGTGACACTCGTAATGATGGTTTTCTTGGGGGAGTGTCACAGAAGATTTTCTATTTTTACGCTTTTGTACAAGCAACTCGCGTAAATCAAAAGAATTAGAAGATAATATCTTCTTTTTTACATTTGGGACAGAGAAATATCCAGTCCCTTGCGTAAAAAGAAGATTACTAGCTTCATTGGCAGAAAGCTGTGCATTTTTATGCGCTTGATGGTGTGTGCATAAATCTAGAGTTGATTTTTGTGCTGTACGAATACCATCAACATTGCGCGTAATCCTAAGATTACGAATTTTGCGTAATGCAGCATTAGAAGATTGTTGGCGTAAAACAAAAGTTTTTCCAAAATCTCTTGTCTCTTTGGACAAAACAAGGGAATTGTTTGCCATAGGAGACTAGTTTTTATGCTGTACGCGTGTAGGCAAGTTCACTTTAGAAGCAAAAGTACCATCGTGAACTTTATCTACCATGTCACCGACAGAAGATTTGCCTTTATGCGCATAGTACAAAACAAAAGCATCTACCACGTCACAGATGGAAGATTTGCCTTTACGCGTAGAGCGCAAGACTTGAATGTCTTCCACATCACAGATGGGAGACTGAATTTTACGCGCAGGGCGCAACACTGAAGTAGGAACTGCCTCGTCACCGACAGGAGCCCCAACAACAGGAGTGGGAAGAATTCCCTTGCCTTCAGAGACAGCAGAGAGATCGTAGGGTGCTTTGGACTTAGGAATCCAAACTTTTTGCACCTTTCATGATTTTTGCACATTGGAGCAGCGAGCACTACCCCCAGTTCGGAGCATTTCTTCGTAAGCAGTCTGGTCGAACTGAACGACCAGAGTCTTCTTCGTCGATCCAATCGATACATCATCGTATTGAGCAATTGCTTTCTCGTCAGAGGAGAAAGTTGTCCCCAGTAGAGTCGCCATTTTGTTTCACTTAACAAAATGCCCTTAAAAGGCTTTTGAAAGAAAACGAGAAAAAGTACAAAAGTATAAATAGGTTCTGGCAAGTTTGCTATGGAAGTCTGATCTGAGAACGATTATTTTGTTCCTTGGACCACACGATAATGATGAAGAAAAACTACTGGAAGTTGAACAGCTGGAACAACTAAGTCACCAGAAAGGTATCGACACACTGGGCACTGATGGCAAGGTCGAATGCTTTCCTGCTTTGCTTCACTCTGTTCTTGAAGTAAAGTTGAAGAGAAATGCTTTGGAAAATCACTTTGCTCTCAAAGTATCTGGGCTCTGATCTGTGTGATGTCTTCTACTTTGTTTTTAAAAAAATAAGTCTATTTATAGACTAGACCCTCTGTGCGTAAAAAGCAACATAATTTGGTCTCTACGCACGTAACTGCCACCCACGATTGAAAATCGACCTCTACGCGTGATGACACGTGTCCCACATAGAGTTATGGTCTCTACGCATTGTGACACGTGTCCCACAACTTCAACAATATGGGGAGAGCACGTACACACGTTCCTCGATAAGTGTGGCATGAAAGCCACGTATGCAGACCATGTTCTCACATAGCCAGAAAAGATTGAGTGTAAAATAACCCAAAAACAAGCTTCCTGCGTAGAGCAGCTAAGAAGTAACCTTGAGCGTATAGCTAGCTCAAATAAACTCCACGCACACAAAAGTAGCTAAGATAGCCTTGAGCGTAAAACTCAAATAACTTTCATGCGTAAAGGAAGCGGTCTTTTGAGCGTAAAGTAGCTCATCTGCACATTAAATGACAAGCATTGGATTTGGTACAAAAATCTTCTTGGCTTCTGTACAATGTTTTGTCAAAAAATCATTCTGTCAGAACAGTATCACATGCACTAAATGCGGTCTAGACAGCTTGTCACTCTCGCATAGAGTTTGAGGATGACTCTTGTGTAAAGGAGCTCGCGTAGAGTTATACTATGTTTGATCTCTGCGTAGAGCTTGAATCTGACTCAGTAGAGTCTTTAAAGGGGCCTTGCGTAGAGTCTGATTTTGCATAAAGTTCTCAACTTCTTTGACTTGGTCTATGAAGTTTATTTTATGCTTTTACATAGATCACCCCAAACTTCAATCCCGTTCCCTTCTGTCCGCGGTTCACGGTAGCTGCAATATTTTTGAACACAGACTACTGTGGGACGCCCTGAGGAAAATCTATTCTAATCACATCAACCTCTCGTGGCTATGCATAGGTAATTTTAATACGATCACTTACAGAGAGGACAAGTTTGGGGGTCTCCCACCTCTGCTGCCGGCTATAAACGACTTCAACAGCTTTATTTTCGACGCCTAGTTGTCCTCCCTCCTTTTGTCACAACCGACACCCAGTGTAGGGGCACGAGAAGTGGGTACGTCCAGCCTACACTACAGTATCGACAGTAGAACGATGTCCTAGGTCACATACATCTAATACAGTATAAATTTAGCTGCACAAGATATACTCTCCAAACAGAGGACAATACTGAAGGTACAACTCAATCACAATTCCAAGGTAGAAACAGCACGATATGATAGATATGAAATCTCAAAGATAACATACAAACAGAATAAAATAAGTCTAAATGTCTAACCGACACAACACCTCAACATCCAAAAATAATATAACTCATAAAGTCAAATACAAGACATAAAAAAATAAGATAAAGCCTAGCTATCTAGCCTAGGCAATAGGGATGATGTCCTCAGCTAGAGCTGGATCCTCCTGTGGGTCCAACTCACAAGAGTCGTCGAGATGTGCTCCAAAGTATGTAGGGCAAAACTTCTCAGTATTATCTGTAATATTTTTAACATGTCCAGTCAGGACATGAGCGAATACATAACTCTCATACAGTTCATATCATGGCAGGAAATATAAAACAAACAATAGAATAATATACATAAAGTGCTGTAAGAAGTGTACATGAAAGATAAACGAGATATTTATAAACTCGAGATATCTATATGGTAAGTAAGAACTATAAGTGACTAAGTAATTTAGAGCACAAGATGGTTATGTAGTTGGCTTTGGTTGCGCATGCCTAAGTTAACTGAGTTGCACATGAATAAGTAACATGATTGCACATGATGGGAAAAGATCATATAACCATTTATACTCACCCTACCCCCAATCAATACACAAGGATCCAGTCAAGTTACGTTACGTACATGAGTTTTTGGTTATACACGAGGCACATGTGAGAACATGGCGTACATGAGAGCACATGAGCATACATGATTGCACATGAGAGTACATGAATAACACGAATGCATAGAGCACATGATGTACATCAAACACATGACATGAAGTACCCGATGCACCCGTTAATGAGGATAACATCTCAAGAAAAGATCCATATAGTACCAATCCGTGATATCAATGTGTCAGTATCAAGTAATATAGTCTAGAGCAAGAATGTAAATCCTAGCAAGTATGAAACGATCAGAGAATGTACTCGCCTGATAACCTAAACAGCTGATAAGTATAGATGTCCAAACTGGAGTTACAGAGTCTTATTTAGAGAAATACAGGTTATGAGAGTTCAATATGTAATAATTGAAGTATACAATACAATCTACATGATACTAGGTCAATCTAGGTCAAAGTCAACTCTGGTCAACCTTTAATCAAACTTGGTCAACATCTGTAACCCACTTTCCCGATTTGATAAAATTTTAGTATTTTCCTGATATTTTAGGATTTTAGAAATTTAATGTTAATTGAGTATTAATTTCCTTATTAGTTTTTAACATTATGTTTAACGAATAAAATTATTGTTTGAAGACTCTAGCAACAATTGTGGAGTGTTCTCCAAGAATTGCAACAATTTTCTAACTACCTACTTGGGTTAATAACTACCTAGAAGTGGTCTCCACCTTTTCTAACAAACTTGTAACAACCTAACTAATCACTCTAACTGAATATTTGGTAAGTTTGTAATAGCAGAGTAGGGGAGGGGCCTAAGTGGAAACTGTCATTTTTATTTTCCTTATATATGAGTCGCTGTGTGATGAGAGATAAACAAATCTCATCTACTCACAACCGATCACCAACTCCCTTTTTTTTCTCCAAATCCACCAGAGCCCTAACCCCAACCCTAGATTTTGAGGAGCGGCCATGGCTGCGGTGGCCACCACTCCACGATACTCAGTAGTGGAGCTATCTCCTCACGGCAACAGACCCGATCTTTCCACCGCAAGCCACCTCCACTTTGAGCGGCGATGATCCTTTCTGAGCAGCGAACGGCGACATATCAGGCTCCCTTCCCAGCGATGGTGACAGCGAGGCAACTCCCCAGGTAGCTTTCTTTCGACGATGCTCTGTTCTTCTCCAGTGGCTATTCGACCTCGTGACGAAGTTCATCTTTGATCGGTGGTGGAACGACCAATCGATCGATCATGCCACACTCGAGTTGGTTTGGTAAGTCCTCTTCTTCTTCCTGTTAATTTTCTCTTGATGATCCATTTCCTTGATGGATCGATGGTGTACAGAGTGATCGTTTGATTGAAGGACTGTTTGTGCATTCTTAAGCTTGCTCTATTTCTCTGTCGATTGGGTCTCCTTTATTGTAGATCAATCCCTGAAGAATTGGTAAGTCTATCGACCTTCATTTTATACCAGTAGATCAATTGATCAATTCTTGATGTGGATTTCGAAATTTATAGATTGGGAATTCGATCACTTTTATTTTCGATACTTTAAATTCATAGCCGTAGATCTCTTTTCTGATTCTTGATTTCTGGATGGATCCGCGAAGATTATTAATATTTAGATCCCTCGAAGATTCAAATCGAACTTCCAATCTTTTTCTCTATCCCTGATCCCCATCTGTTTGTATTTTTGCAACAGAGGGCTATCGGCCAGGTCGCTATAGCATCCGAACACGCGAAGATGGTGTCGGACCCTACGGAGTAATGTCTCTTCCAGATTGAGTTCCTTCAGGTAACGGATCTTTCTTCTTATTAATGAAAGTTTTGTGATGCTTAGAAAATTGGCGTTGGGCAGGTCGGCGGATGGATGCGGGTGGGGTCGAGTGTTCATGTCGGTTGGTAGGGTGGTGTCGTATGAGTGTGTGCCAGCTCGTGTTTGTAGTCCTTTAGGTGTGTTCATTTGCTGATTGTGGCGTGTCCTAGATGGGGTTGCAAGTGGAGTCTGCCGATTTGAATTTCTTAGCAATGGATGACGACGTGAACGTAGAATGGTGAAGTCAGTACCAAGCTCGGGTTTTGGTTGTATACGCCAGTTGATCGAATATGGTGTACTAAGATTTCCAAATATTTTCTACAACCTTGATTTGAGTTCTTTAAAGCTTGATTCTCTTTTTTTGATTATGGTGAATATGGGTTTGAATGAACTGAAGTGGGAGTAATTAAATTCTACTTTTTTGAATGTAATTTTTGTATAAATCTTTCAGTGTTATTTTGATGTCCTATTTTTTTTCGAAATTCCTAATTGTTTGGGTTAGCCGGTTGCATTCAAAATCAAGGTTCAGCTGCAATGAACTCAGGTTCTGTTGGATTCTTACTCTGTGTGTGTGTGTAGGTTTCAAACTTTGAGTATGTCTTGAACACATGATGAGTAGCTTTTTGAACTGAAGTTGGATGAGCTATATTGGCATAGGCAGAGTCGGCTAGAGCAGAGGAAGTTTGGGATTCATATTCCCATGGCCTTTGAGTTTTGAGTACAACATAGATGTGCTAGAGATTTTTTATGAGTGATAATTGATAGCATCAGTGTGGTACAATTTGTATTCAAATTGTTGCTTTAAGTAAGTTGTAATTTTTAACTATGGTTCCTTAAGTATTTTAGTTGGAAGAAGTTAGCAATAGAGTTCTTTTGTTTGCTCACATAAAACCTTGATCAAGACAAGCAGCATGTGAGCTAAGGGTCTGGGTGTATTAGGAAGTTGTCAAAGAATTTAAGATTCTGTAGCTATGGAGTACAATGAGAGTAGGAATATGGTTAGTCTTTGGGGGTACCCTGATTAGGGGTTCTATGGGGAAGTTTGTTTACCAATCCTAGTATCAGTAAGGTCCATCTCTAAAGTAATTATAACTGAGCTAAACATGAGTATTCTATTGAATATATATTTACCATGTCTATATTAAAATAGATACAAATACCACCCTTTATATCTAAGGAACCATTGAACTAAAAGGAAGACTAAGAGGTATTGTAGATTAGCACCAACTTTAGCTAGTGTTTAATTTTTAGAACTTAATCAACTTGTAATTATTTTAAAACAGGAGGACATCCAGCTCTATTCATTACCCGTACTTTTCCGGAGCAAGGCAAGTACATTCTATGGTTTATGTTCATTTACAGTCGTACCCTGTACTTCCTTATGACACATCATGACACGATATCATGTTCTCCTGTACTTTTATGTTCTTGTACTTACTTGTAGTCGGGGATGGGAAGTACACTAGCTATGTGACCAAACCCATGTTCTGATATTCATGTAGATAGCTTAGGCCTTGAACCGTGCACGCGGGTCCTAAGTCGTACCGATATTCATCTACTCCTGTACTTATTCCTGTACTTACCCCAGCCGGTCACATAGGCTAGTTGTATTTCAAATATTGTACATATGTCATGTCTTGTACTTTAGGTTCTTGGTTTACATTCTTGTACTTTATTTCCTGTAGTTACATTCCTGTACTTTCATGTTATTTCTTCTACTTTATATTTCATGTTCTCCTATACTCATTTCGATATCATGATGTTCTTGTTCATTACCTAGAACTGTACTTTGCTTCGCTCCTGACTAGATATGTTGCAGGTGTGCTTGCAAGATATCATTCTACCTTATGGGCCAGAGTCTGGGATCTTAGCCAAGCAGGATGAGCCATGAATTAGCTAGAGGTTTTCAGGTTTTGATTGTTAGCTTTACTTATAGATATTGTACATTGAGAGTCATTGATGTATTTTATTTTGGTTACAAGGTTTGTCTCTTGTACTTATATGTATATATAAATTGTATATTGACTTGTGGATTATGGTGATCATTCTGGGATCGTTGTAGATGCTTTGATGGATTGTATTACTATACAGCTTACTCCATTGTGTCTAACGACGAAGGTTGGACGTGTCCAACTCGTATCCGATTATTTGGGAGCGGGTCGTGACATGTTTTTAGTGGTGGCCCATGCAGGTCTATCTTAATAGTACCTTGGTATTAGAGTACTATTGGGGGACTTGATTTAAACTAGGGAAACTTGATCACAACATAGAAAATCGGGTACATCAGGTATTTTGATATTCTATAAACACTTATTGTTTTTTTAGGTTAGAACATTTTAACAGTTTTGTATTTTTTAGATGGTTCAGACATGCAAATATAGGAGCTGTTGATTCACCGGCACTTAACGCTTCTGAGCTTTTACCTCGCAGGTCGCCCTACTATCCCCATGGGTAGTACGCAGTTGATGGAGGTATTTTAAGATTTCCTCGACACCCAAAGGGAGGAAGCCATACTTTTTTAAGCCAGACTTGTGGATGCACTCTCCGAGCCAGGAAGGACTTCTGATTTCCAGACTCTCAGACCTTGGACTTCCCCGACACCTAGCGCATATCTTGTACTAAGGAGCATATCGAAAACCTGGAGCCGTCATTGAAGATCGTCCAAGTCTCTAAGGATCCGACTCCTCTGATCTGGAATGTAGCACAGACAATAGAATGAGACAAGAAGCTGAAGCCTAAGAGAGACATAAAGACTTATGATGAAGACAATAACTACCCTGGACCCGCAAAACGTCGCCACACTTAGACAGTGCCTCTTCAACCGCGTCATCAGATTCAGATAATGGCCATTTGTGCTTTCCGCCGCCATCCAGGACATCGCTTCGAGAAGTGCTACATGTCACGTCCCGCTCCTGTAGGAGCGATCGTCCTCGCTAAGGTGTGATGCCGTACGAGCCTAGATTGCGCTCGTGCAAGGCGGGTCCATAACGGCCGATTTCAGTGGCTGCGACGGTTCGTCGCACAGAAGTTCCATGCAGAGATATTGAATAATAGCAGCAAAAATTTGGATCAAAATACAAGTTATTCAAAGAAGCTCTTTATTGATATTGGAACAACGATTACAATAGGGCACAAGGCCAAGATTACAATCACTCAAGCTCACTCTTCTCACATTTTACAAGTTCACTCAGCTCTCTCTCATCTCTCATTACATGTCTCGAGCCAGCAGATGCTTCGAAAGACGACGTCCATACATTATGTCCCGTATAAGTCTTGACTCCACGCGGTCGTACGCTTTGAATCGCTAAGGAGCTCTATGCCTCGATGCATCCAAGCGAGCTCCGCACAACAAGCTTCTACCTGTGCCTGCACATGAAAACTACGTAGGTGTCAGTACTCAACTATACTGGTGGAATGAGCTCCTCGCCCACCCATACAAAACCAACACGTTTGATTTACTTTGTATAGCATAGTCCATTCTTATCATTTCTCTTTCTAGTCTTGTCTTAGGATTAATTTTATGACAAACGCCTTGGCATATTTGTGTCTGAGGACCATCCTGTGCTTGCAACAGTAGCGTTAACCTATCAAGTCGTGCTTGCCTTACGGCCATAATCAGAGACACAACTACACGATAGACTCTATTTTCTCACCTCTAGACCTTTCTCGTGCTTGCATTGTCAACGGACCGACTCATACTTGTCTTTCGTGCCATACTCTGGGACGTAACGACTCGGTGTGCCATGAACTCGATTTGTGCTTCAATATCTCTGAGGCAGTGCCTCCTTGCTTAGTCTTGCCTATACTTTAGTTCTGACAACGCGGCCGTGCCTCACATTTCAAGGTCGTACCCAGCAACTCAACGTAACTTCACTCAACTTGCCCTACGTCCCTTCTCGACTTAACTCGCAACAGCTCAAGTCTAACTCATGCAACTCTATGCCAACGAGTTAACACTCGACGTCACATCTCGTGCTGAAGCACGCCGCCTTCGTTGTAGCCAAATCTTAGGTCCAGACATTGTGTCTTCTAACTGCATACACATTCAAGTCAACTCAGTCCAAAGGCACACACGCGGATTTCCGCCTGTGCCGACACATCTATATGAATGGTCACTAGCATTAACTAGCCATCGTGGACATAGCCTGGCATTCGGGACCCTTGCACCACAGGTAGCGATCCCCGATGCAAGTCCCCGAACTACCGGTTGCCTATTATCCAGCTCGGCTATACCGTGTTTCCTTCTAGGCCGAGTCGGTCCCGTAGTCCCGGGTTGCCTCTCGAAGAAACATCGCCCTTTTCGACAACTTGTCCATGACCGCGCACCTACACTAACTTCTAGACTTAACGTAACTGCATGGTCTCATCATCATCATTTAGTTCTTTTGCTTTACTTCTTCCACTTATCATACTTCTTTTGTAGAGCCCAAACCAGGGTTGCCTCGACGACTGAACCACAATCCCAACATATTTCCTCTCAGCGACTAACCATCACTTAGACTTAATATTCTTTGAACTCCGGAAACGGCTACTGCATATCCTTCCCACTTAACCTGAACATAACGTGTTCCTTAAGTATCGACAGACCGTGGCTAACTTTCCACTGAACCAACCGTGGCTCTTGCCTTAAACCGACTCGTGTTCTACGCAAGGCTATCGTCCAAGTCACACCTTATATGACGGGCCTTGGGATCGTTGGACTATTTAACTTGACAACCGCAGAAAGAGCGGGACAACACTTGGAATGACTTAGGTCGACCGGCATAACTTTGCCTAACTTACTCAAGTCTACAACTTAGCCCGAGGGACGAGCAAAGGCTATGCCAAGTCTTGCGCAGTGGAACCGTGCACGCTTTATCAAGCGTTTACGCGGACGACGCCTATGACTTAGGCTAACTCTTAGCTTTTGCACCGAAGACCAACTTTCTTTCTCCCAAGCCACGGGATGAAGGACCGAGTGTCATTTTCAAGCACACCGTGCAACAACTCTAAGCCGACCGTAGGACATTTTCCATGTTCTAAACTCGATTCGATCCATCGAGATTATTTCCTTAGCTATGTGGATTCGTCTCTTTTATTAATAAGCCTACTTGTGCAAGTTAAAAACATGTGATTTATTAGGTGAAGGCAAAGATGAGGCAAGTTCATCGAAACTACCCCACCTGAGCGATGTCTCCGAGCAAGCCGTTGCAAGGCAAAGTCCAAACGTCGTCGGCGTTTCGATTCCTCCGATTGACTGAGCGGAATGGGGCACTACATCATATACCACTCAGAAAAAGTTTCGTCCTCGAAACTTACTGAGTACACTTATCGGCTTTTAACTTGATTCAACATCCTATGTTTCTCGCACACACTACTCCTATGTGTTCCCTCAATCCGAGCCACGCTCGTGCTTATCGCTAACTTAGTCGTAAGGCTCACCAACCGATCCACCAACATTCAAACTCGTCTTACAATTTTAAAATCCTCGACCCTTTCTCGTTCCTCAAGTCTCACTTGATTCAACGTATCACTTAGTTGGATCCTGCACATATTCCAGGCGTCCCTAAAATACATGTATTTCAGCCAAGTCTCGTGACCGAGAATCCGCCATCACCACTCGAGTCGGATCGTACATATATTTGGGCATCCCTGATATACGTACATGTCAACCGAGACTCGCGAGTGGTGCCTCCACAAATCCTACCACTTCGCACTCGACCGTCTGCCTAACCGCTAGGCTATGTCTTTCCGTCAGTATTGGAATCATAGTTCCCAAACAACGATATCAACACTGACCCCATCCTAAGGTCAGACGAAATTTATAGTACGGGGTTTTTTAGCCAAGCTTGCATCACTCCGATTTCTAAACATCGAGCATAGATTTCCTACACACATCCCAATTTTCGTCGCACGGGGTCCGAGTCGTTCAGTAAAGCCATCCTACGATAACTCACGTTTCATCAATCCCACGTCATATCAATATCGTTCGTTCATCAAGCCGTTTCGCATAGTCTATCTCTTCTAACACGTTCGACGTAATCCGCCTATCAATCCTTCCAAGTCAAGAACGTTACGACACGATTCATCGCTAAACCATAATTTACATTTCATACTCTCTAAGTCATTTATCCCAATTCATGTAATCGATTACAAGGTCGTCTGACTTAACAATATGCCACACCCCGATCTCACGCGAGTCAGATTATCTACGGTGGGCACGAATCACCGTGCACACTCCCGTGAGATAATCATTCTTATCGGGACGTAACTCTTATTTTGTGTCTAGACTAGTTCATTCTCGATGCGCGGATTGGACCTACTCAATCCTCAAGTTTTATTCATTCGTCAATCATAATTCCTACAAATTCTCGAGTTCACCTTCGCATCAAGCCAAGAAGTCGAGACCATCAAAGTTGCCGCGTCCTGATTTTTCGAGTTCGATCATTACCACGACATGAATCACCATGTCAGCGCTCACGCGGAACAATTGCCCCAAATCCGACGCGACGCATGTACGAGACTGGAGTCACGCTCGCGCAAGACAAGATCGTCGACGCTATGGTTATCCGCGTAACCATCAAGACACGATCACTTTCATCCAATATTCGTCTCAATCAAAATCCTAAGTATCACATCCATTCAGAACGATAACACTTGCACGAGCGTCATTCACCGTGTTAGAGTACCCCCGAGTTATCGTTTATCGATCTTTGATACGCCTCAATACCATCGATGATATGCGTAACCTGACGATCTTTCTTTGCAACAAATTTTGAGTCGTACGAATGATGCTAGCGTCTGACTGGATAATCTTCTCGATATTCACATCAAGTTCGATCATTATCCCCCGAATCCTTTACAAGATCAATTCGTTCAAATCCGAAATCATGTATTGTTTATCCGTCTATCTTAAGTCATCGAATAACATATTTTCTCAATTAGCATCATTCCTTGCTAACTCAAACTATCGAGCCACATTCAATCCAATCCTTAGAGTCATTCGTGTAACTTCAAAATTGAACATTTCATGCACGCTATCTTTCTGTCGTGTTAACTTTTCGTATATGATCCGTATCGATTTCCTCAATCAAGTCATCCATTTATTCTTATCGTTTAGAATCTCTATTCCACCATTTTGTAACTCGCATTACCATTCACGAATCGTCCGAACGATCATCTCGTTTGCAATTCTCGAATTATGACCAAATAAGTGCTACTCGTTCTAAGACTTTACGATATCATCGCTTGTCGACATACTCGTACTATCCGTAAATCCTCTGGTTCTGTTCGAACAAATTTCTATGACATTCATACACCACTCAGGGTCAAGCCATTCTGTAAATCCTCAAAAAGGTCATACGATTCACAATCGGCATTTTTGCTTGTGCGTTTGCCCGCTCCTCGAGGTCTAAGAACCATTTCTCTTGTTCGCTTTAGCGTTGGTCAAGTAGCGTCTCTATCGACATACGTTATAAGTCTCACTTATTCTCGTCCGAGCGATAGTCGATCTCGCTCGTAACTCGTTCGCACTAGAAGGTCTACGTGTGCGATACTCGACACAACATAGCCAAAAAGGCCGTGTGCATAGACATCCCGTGCGGACTATATCCGAGTTTGCACGCTTATTTGCTAATGTCGACATAGGACTATTCGGGCACACACACGACTTGTTAACTTTAGCACGTGTTTTCTATCAACTCAAGGTCGGCACCGTTCGGCCCAAAGGCCATCGCCTATCGATGCGTTCGATTGAACACTTGTACAAGCTTTTGAAAATATTAGACTTATTGTATGGACATCCCATGGGACAATTGATAGAGAGAGCACCAACAAAAAAAACTTGCGAAAGCAACAGAGTTTTGCAGAAACATCAAAGTTAAAGAATTCAATTGAAAGTCCAAGGACATAAAGTCGTGCTCTGATACCATTATGTCATGCCCCGCTCCCGTAGGAGCGATCGTCCTTGCTAAGGAATGATGCCGCACGAGCCTAGATTGCGCTCGTGCAAGGCGGCTTCCATAACGGCCGATTTCAGCGGCTGCGACGGGGTCGTCGCACAGAAGTCCCATACAGAGACATTGAAGAATAGCAGCAGAAATTTGGATCAAAACACAAGTTATTCAAAGAAGCTCTTTATTGATATTAGAATAACGATTACAATAGGGCGCAAGGCCAAGATTACAATCACTAAAGCTCACTCTTCTCACATTTTACAAGTTCACTCAGCTCTCTCTCATCTCTCATTATATGTCTCGAGCCAGCGGATGCTTCGGAAGGCGACGTCCATACATTATGTTCCGTATAAGTCTTGAGTCCACGCGGCCGTACACTTCGAATCGCCAAGGAGCTCTATGCCTCGAGGCATCTAAGCGAGCTCCGTACCACGAGCTTCTACCTGTGCCTGCACATAAAAACTATATGGGTGTTAGTACTCAACTGTACTGGTGGAATGAGCTCCTCGCCCACCCATATAAAGCTAACATATTTGATTTACTTTGTGTAGCATAGTCCATTCTTATCAATTGTCTTTCTAGTCTTGTCTTAGGATTAGTTTTATGACAAACGCCTTGGCATATTTGTGTCTGAGGACCATCCCGTGCTTGCAACAGTAACGTCCACTCAACAACGTTAACCTATCAAGTCGTGTTTGCCTTACGCCATAATCAGAGATGCAACTACATGATAGATTATATTTCCTCGCCTCTAGACCTTTCTCGTGCTTGTATTGTCAACGCACCGACTCATACTTGTCTTTCGTGCCATACTCTGGGACGTAACGACTCGGTCGTACCATAAACTCGATTCATGCTTCAATATCTCTGAGGCAGTGCCTCCTCGCTTAGTCTTGCCTATACTTTAGTTCTGACAACGCGGCCGTGTCTCACATTTCCAGGTCGTGCCCAGCAACTCAACGTAACTTCCCTCAACTTGCCCTACGGCCTTTCTCGACTTAACTCGCAACAGCTCAAGTCTAACTCATGCAACTCTATGCCAATGACTTAATACTCGACGCCACATCTCGTGCCGAAGCACGTCGCCTTCGTTGTAGCCAAATCTTAGGCCCAGACATTGTGTCTTCTAACTGCATACACATTCAACTCAACTCAGTCCAAAGGCACACACGCGGATTTTTGCCCATGCCGACACATCTATATGAATGGTCACTGGCATTAACTAGCCATCGTGGACATAGCCTGGCATTCGGGAACCTTGCATCGCAGGTAGCAATCCCCGATACAAGTCTTCGAACTACCGGTTGCCTGTTACCAGCTCGGCTATACCGTGTTTCCTTCTAGGTCGAGTCGGTCCTGTGGCCCCGGGTTGCCGCTCAAAGAAACATCGCCCTTGTCTACAAGTTATCCATGACTGCGCACCTAGGCTAACTTCTAGACTTAACGTAACTGTATGGTCTCATCATCATCGTTTAGTTCCTTTGCTTTACTTCTTCCACTTTTCATACTTCTTTTGCAGAGCCCAAACCAGGGTTGCCTCGACGACTGAACCACAGTCCCGACATATTTCCTCTCGGCGACTAACCATCGCTTAGACTTAACATTCTTTGAACTCCAGGAACGGCTACTGCATAGCCTTCCCACTTAACCAAAACATAACGTATTCCTTAAGTATCGACAGACCGTGGCTAACTTTCTACTGAACCAACCGTGGCTCGTGCCTTAAACCGACTCGTGTTCTACGCAACGCTATCGTCCAAGTCAGACCTTATATGACGGGCCTTGGGATCGTGGGACTATTTAACTTGACAACCGCAGAAAGAGCGAGACAACACTTAGAATGACTTAGGTCGACCGGCATAACTTTGCCTAACGTACTCAAGTTTACAACTTAACCCGAGGGACGAGCAAAGGCTATGCCAAGCCTTGCACAATGGAACCGTATACGCTTTATCAAGCGTTTACACGGGCGACGCCTATGACTTAGGCTAACTCTTAGCTTTTGTACCGAAGACCAACTTTTCTTCTCCCAAGCCACGGGACGAAGGACCGAGTATCATTTTTAAGCACACCGTACACCAACTCTAAGCCGACCGTGGGACGTTTTCTATGTTCTAAACTCGATTCGATCCGTCGAGATTATTTCCTTAGCTATGTGGATTTGTCTTTTTTATTAATAAGCCTACTTGTGCAAGTTGAAAACATGTGATTTATTATGGGAAGGCAAAGATGAGGCGAGTTCACCGAAACTACCCTACCTGAGCGATGTCTCCGAGCAAGACGTTGCAAGGCTAAGTCCGAACGCCATCGGCATTTCGATTCCTCCGATTGACTGAGCGGGACGGGATACTACACTGCAAGAGGCTCGGACTCTACCTACACTGCAGATTTTCTGCTTACCGAACGAAGGATTGCCAGCAAGTCGCAAATCACAATGACCGAGGAGAATCAGGATCACAGCAGCCAGCAAGCCAGCAACCGTATATTCCTGTCAGTGTCCCTGCACTTCAGCCACTCCAGCGGAAGATCCAGACTCAGATTCAGACGACGATCTCCTGCAATTTCTGTCGCTGCCTAGGACACCACTACAACAAGTACCGTAAGAGACTGAGGTTATTGTTCTGCAGATAGCCTGCCCACCAAGTCAAAGATTGTCCAGAGACCGCTGATCATACTGCCCTAAGGACGAGCACCAAGACTACAGCAAGGGGACCCGCCTCTCCAGATTCAGCAATCATATGGAGCGCTACCACAGGAACCAGCCTACGTTAAGACAGTTGAAAAAGTTAAAGTGATTCTAGTCCTGGAGGAATACTGAAGACAGACTGAGGACAAAGGACTTCTCTTATATGGTTAGAGAAAACCATGGATCGTGATTCACAATCTAGTCTTCGTTTTAAATTCCTCTTAGCATCTAGATCATTTCTTGAAACTTCTTGTTTCCATTTTGAAACCTTGGTTGATATTCGAAACTTATTTCGAGATATTGTTTCCTATTCGGTAAACTTGTTTCAGATCCATAATTCGACAATTGTTTCAAATCCGCTATTCGATACTCTATTTACATATTCATTATTCATGATTTTGTTTTCTATTGTTGGCTTCTATTTGAAACTTTGTGATAATCGAGATTTTATTCCTACTTGAAATTTTATTTTGAAACTTGTTCCTATTTAAAATCTTGTTTGAACTTTCGCTTCTATTCAAAACTTGTTTGAGATTCAGTCCCAATTTGAGACTTTGATTTGGATATTTTGTTTTCTAGTTGAGATTTTGATTCGTTTCCTATGAGATTTTGTTTTCTATTCGTGGCTTGTTTTCTATTTGAGATATTGTTCTGATCACGACCTTGTGTCGATCTTGCCTCCTATTTGAGACTTCGTTTGTTTCATGGATACTTGTTTTCATATTCACCCATTGATACCCTGTTTTCTATTCATTATTCATGGTCTTGCTTCTTGTTCGAGATTTACTATTCGAGAATTGCCTTCCATCTGCTACTTTGTATTCTATTAGAGATTTCATTTTCCATTCAAGATCTGTCCGAGATTTTGTTGTTATTCGAGGATTTGCTTAACTCTGTTTTCTAATATGAAATTTTGCTTCTTACTTCAAAAATTTTGTTTCTTACTTCAAAAATTTTGTTTCTTTTTCATACTTGCTTTTGTTCACCATCCGGGACTTTGCCATCTATTCGGGATTTTGTTCCCTATATGAGGTTGTTTTCCATTTGAGATCTCGATTACTATTCAAAACTTGATTTCGTGTTCAAGATCTACTTCTAAAAATCTCCTTGATGATCTTAATACCTAATAAGACCCTTGCTTTCTAAAAGACATATAACATCACCTTTTATCATGAGTGGATTATTGGGACACACCTTGAATTCTTTTTGAGCTTTTTGAAATTCTTACGGATAAGGTTGATAGACTACTCGACGACCTACTAGCACGTGGCAGTTGCTTGCTGCATCCATTATCTGGATTATGGAGACTGAGGGTTCACTGCAGCCAGCAGCGCATTGGCGAGACATGAACTTAAAGTTGAAATAATTTTAGGTACTTGTCGATTTTCGGGTATTATCGAGACTCTGTCCAAAAATCTTCATATTTTATCTCTTGAGTTGTTTAGAAATTGATAAGTTGATAGAGTATTCGGTAAGATAGCGTTATTTGAGTCACGGAACCGAAAGTTCACTGCAGCCAGTTGTACATTGGTAAGGCAGGGATTCTAAGCGAAGTAATTTCAAATACCTATATGTTCTTGGATACCATAGAGACTATATATTTTTCATATGATTATTGATATTTCGAGAATCACAAATCCTTGTGCTCTTACTTTGATTTGATACTAATACCTCCTAGGTGGATTCGGTACGCTTCCTCAATCAATCGTTGCAGCTTCTCCTTCTTACATTTATTAATGAATCCTTTGACTTTCTCAATAAGTATCGAATGCTATATTTTGATTCTTTTCCACCATATTTCTCTACTAATCGTACTTAAATCTTGATCGTGTTTTGTCTAAACCTTGATCATGCCTGTCTACTCGTGATTTTCCTATTTATTTATTTTTCTTTCAATCGTACCAAACTTACAATTTAGAGTTGTGCTTCGAAGGTCGTGCCTTCGTGATCTTACTTCTCTAAGTCGTGACTAAAATTCACATCACCTCGTGCCTATTTAATTTCTGGATCGTAATATTTCAACTTTTAAATGCAATATCGTACCTGATCTTTAACTTTTTTGTGTTACATCGTATCCGACGGATTCTGGAACCTTTTTACATCATGTCATTTTATCTACTTATTTTGGCATACTAAATCATTTCAAATCATTATGATTTTCGTGTCTAGCCAACTATTATTGTCCTTAATTATTTCCACAAATTGGTCGTACCTAAGTGTTTGATCTTGACTATTCTCGCCTTATTTCAACTGTGCCTCAATTTTGATTCGATCATGCCTAACTATTTTTAGTTGATCGTGCCATTGCTGTTAGTTACTCTTATTTGTGTCATTTGAAATTTCGAGGACAAAATTTTCTAGGGGGAGATTTGTAACCCCACTTTCCCGATTTGATAAATTTTAGTATTTTCCTGATATTTTAGGATTTTAGAAATTTAATGTTAATTGAGTATTAATTACCTTATTAGTTTTTAACATTATGTTTAACGAATAAAATTATTGTTTGAAGACTCTAGCAACAATTGTGGAGTGTTCTCCAAGAATTGCAACAATTTTCTAACTACTTGGGTTAATAACTACCTAGAAGTGGTCCCCACTTGTCACGACCCGCAACCAGTGTAGGGGCACGAGAAGTGGGTACGTCCAGTCTACGCCGCAGTGTCGGCGGTAGAACGTTGTTCTAGGTCACTATCTAATCAACAACTCACGAAATTATATAATATACCTGTCATAATCTCAACTCCAAATGGAGGACAAGTATAAGATACGATAATACTCAATCACAATCTAAGCACGATAAGATAACACATTAGTCTAACAACTATATGAAACTCAAGCAACTTAAATAAACTTCTAAACAACATCGTAAACAATCTCAAATACAACTCAATCTCCACTTATTACAAATAAGTTCTAAAAGTGAAACTAAACCATAAACTAGTAATCTACTACAAGCTCTACTGGTCCTCTAGGCTAGCTGTGAATCTCCAGGTTACCTGTAATATTTTCAACAGGTCCAGTCAGGACAGATGTAAAACCATAAATTTCTACAGATTTTTTTTATTTGGTACTGATTAATTTTCTTGTATTTGTACGTCTCCATAACGTATTGTACGTCACGCGCAAGATTTTATTTTTCTTTATTGCTAGACGAGTGCAAATATGTGCTAGCGTACATTTTTTAGAAAAAATGTTTTCTATTTTCGAAGTGATATATATAATAATTATTTTTGCCATTATACAAAATTTCTAAGTTTGTTATTTTAAGCCATTTCTTTCTAACATTTATTAATAATAAATTATATTTCATTGTATATTAGAAAATTTTTTTTTCGTATAAATAATTATGCATACATATCTCAAAATTAATTATTAGTTTATTTTTAAATAAATAATAATATATTTTTAGAATTATTATTATAGTATTTTTGGAAAACATATTTTGTAATTATTGTAGCGATTAAATCTTGATTTGAATTTATGGATTTATTTAAATAGATAAATATTTGAAATTTGATTTATCCCATTTGATTTTAAACTAAAGAATTTAATTAGATTTGAATTGGATTTGGATTTGGATTTGGATTTCGATTTGGATTTGGATTTGGATTTGATTGGTTTTAAATTAATTAGTAGCAAATTATCTATTAAGGATTTAAATTTTTCCTACATCCTTATCAAACTGGGAATTCCCACATCCTATAAATAGGCAGGTACTCCTCCATAAATTCCACACATCCACCAAATTTCCACCCATCGTGCATCGTGTCCGTGTAGTGTTCCCTCCCCGTCTTATTTCATATTTACAAATACATTTTTCCTTCGTGTTGACAACTCCGACACAAATAAATCCTAACCTAAATCCCATCCCCGCCGTAATCGCAGCCCTCACAAATCAATCTCCACCTCCGCCCTCGTCATCCCAGCCACCCGTACCATCGTCATCGCGGTCCCCATCACAGGCCTCAAAGCCGAGACCCACCGTCACCCGACCCCGTCGACACTTGACTACACGACCACAACCATCATCTTCACCACGTCGCTCCAACTTCGAGCCACCACCGATTTCTTCTCCGTCATTGCCTACCCTGGGCTAATGGCCGACACAACCAGGGCAACCAACCACCGCTACCAAGCCAATACCACCACCAAATCCACAGCCATCAAAATCTACAGCCACCAGACCAAACCCGTCACGGTGGATCCACACCGTCACCCAAACCTGATACTGGTCTGCCCTGACCGTGGCCGCACCCAATCACCACACCAAACACCAACACAACCACCTCCGCCGTCTTCCTAACTCCGGCCATCGTCGTCCAAACACGACCAAACACCACAGAGAAAAAAGAAAAAGGTGAAACCCTAACCTGAGACCGATCTCCGTCGCGTCCAAACTTCGGCGCTCCTCCACCGAACCCTGCATCTCCGCCACCTTTCCCTCAGCGCCGCACAGCCTCTTCATCCGCAGAACCCAGCCTCACCTGTCGCCGTGACCTGCCCCCACGCCGACGATTCCCTCCGTCGGTCCTCGAACAGACGAGCGCCACACTTTCTCCCGTCCGTACCGACCGCCCCACACGTTGCCTCCGGCTGATGTCTGGCGAGCCCTAATCCTATCTGTGCCCCACAGGCCAGCTTATAGGGCAGCAAACGCCTCCAACGTCGGACCTCCTGTCGCCGTCGTGGCAGTTGCGCAGCCTACCCTCCGTCGTGCCGTATGCCAAGTCCGGTGGACCGCCTCTCTCGCTCGATCTCTCAAAACCCCCGTACTCTGTAGTCGTCGAGTCCACCTCCTGTGCCCACCGCGAACTCTCCGTTCTCCGCCTCTCTCGGCCAGCAGCTCCGGCCGGAACCCCAGCGCCAACCGCTCTCCCTCTCGTTCTTCTCCAGCCCTCTCTTCCGCAGCTCCCCGCGTCCTCACCACCGCCGACGAGTCCTCCGGAGGTACGAGAGCCCCCTCCGTGAAACCCTCTCATTCCTCCGTCTCTTCCCTCTCTTCACTGCTCTTAATTTGATTTTTTCTCATCTCTCTCTCTCACTCTCGAATTGGGTCCTCACTCGAGAAATGGGGAAAAGAGCAACAGCTCTTTCTTAAAAGATCTATTATTATTATTATTTTCTTTATTATTATTATTATTATAATTATTTTTTTAGGATGTTTGTTTTGCTGGTTATTCGAGATTATCATTAATTATTATTATTATCATTATTATTATTAATGTTATATTTATCAGTATTGTATACAAAGAGGTTGTATAGTTAAATTTATTAGTATTATTTATCAATATTGTCTTACTAAATATATATATATGGATATGTATATATGATATTATATTACAATTATTAATAATTTTTACTATTATTATTATTATTATTATTATTATTATTAATATTGTTATATTTTTCTCTGTTCTTATTTATTTAAATATATAGTTAATAATTTTGACAAAACTCAGTAGCCCTAAAATATTTTTGTCTAGATTTCTATTTTGACTAATGAACAGTTAGCCTTCTACAAAAGTTATATTTTTATAAAACTTTTAGTTACCTAAAAAAAATTTTGATTTTTAAAAGTAATTTCCTAAAAACATATTTTGACTACTAAAAATTAGTTTCAAATGTTATATTTTCTAAAACTAGTATAAGCATCGTGTACTCCAAATTCTTCCAATTATCCTCTTGATCATGGCTGGTTCCTCGTTCCTATTTTCTTGCGAAAACGGACCTTGTGTGCAACAACCTTGGCTATTGGACTATTGGGACATGTCCGAACACCACACAACACAAGGCATCCTACCAGGCAAGACACCTTGCCTTTCTGTTTATTTAAATTGCTCAATATCATGCATGTTTTTACTAATTTCTAGATAATATAAATTGTTCTTACAAATTATTATATTTTAGTTGTATTTGGCCTAGAGTTAAGGGACCACCTTTGTTTGTGCCGCATTCATTGGCCCGACACATGTGTGCCACGATGCCACGGGTCTCATATAGATTCGGACTTGCGTAACGACCGTACATCGGTGCGTACAGGACGAGCATTAGGATATAACTGCTAATATAGTTGTCTAGAAGACTTAACGGTTATTAGAAATATCGTGGTGTGGATTCAGCACGAGTAGTGCATGGGGAGGGTGAAGATAGTTATTAGACGCAGGGGCTTTCACACATTTACTTTTCGCTAGCTGCCATTTGTGACTCAGCCGAGAGTTAGTGCGCCGTGCACTTATTTTATTTTCCTCTAGATGACACTAGTGCCTCAGTTGAAACACAAATGTGCCGTGCATTTACTTTCCTCTAGCTGCCGTTAGTGACTCACCTAAGAGCTAGTGGCCGTGCATTTATTTTTCTCTAGATGCCCCTTAGCTCTCACTCCAGTGCTAATTGGCCGTGCATTTACTTTTCTCTAGACGCCACTAGTGCCTTAGTTGAAACGCTAACGTGCGTGTTTCTAGTCTCGAGAGCCCTTGTGTGGAACGTTGTCTTCAAAATACATATTCACATAGAATGCTTAAGGACCTTTATTTGTGTAGTCACATATACTTTTCTGTTGAACTTAATTTATTCAGTTATTGGCAGGATATTATGTGTCTTGTTACGTCCCTCTGAGGACCTGGTTATCTCGTCAGGTGTGTGCTCTTGTCTTTCGCAGGTGTTCTAGCTCTAGTCGTGATCATCGCTATTTCATCGTGGATGATTGTATTTAGATCGTCTTCGCTCCGCTCGCTAAACTCTTTCTTTCGTTATGTATTCTTTCCTTACTTGTTGGTAGTGGATTTGTCTCCGCCCAACATATTGTATCAAGATAATTCATAATTATTATTTGAAATCTTTTATTCTTTTATTCTGTGTGGATGAGATTAGTTATGGTTTTTTACTGCATTTACAGCTTATGTATCCATACGAGGCCTATGTACTTCGTATGAATACAGCTGGCATGTCTACGTTCCTAGTCCTACGTATTATGGGACTGGGGCGTTACATGTTTTTGTGGTGGCCCATGCAGGTCAAGACAAATTGTTTGGTTACTTTACCGTACCAAGCAAGCCTGCGAATAGGATTAGAAGTCTAAGATCTTATCCACATACATGACCTCTTTCCTTGATTCCACATTCGAACTATCGTTTGACTCATCGACTGTATCTTGCTTGATTCCTTCTATCATTATCCTTATCTTACCTTAGTGCTTGCTAGAGATTGACCCTACTAGTTAGATGTCCCAAACACCCTTAGCTTAATTCTTTTAAGTTGGGTAGAATACCCTACGGCCTGACACACCCATGACCGCTAAAGAGAATACAAATAGTATTATCTAGACTATAGAGACTAGAAGAATTTAACCCATTGGTCAACCAAGCCTTGGTCAATAAGATCGTAGAATGATGGTATAGGAATAAATAAGACTTAGATCCTTATGACTCTCAGACTATTCATATTTGTTTTTATTTCATCTACCATCGTGCATATGTTCTACTATCTAGACTAATGATGCTAATGTAGCCTAGTTTTTGCAAGCTAATTCCTTATCGAGCTTGATCAAGGCATATGCTATTAAGCGGCCGCTCACTAACATATTGTCTAATCAGAACCGGTGCGTGATGGTCTGATCAACCGAATGCATTTTGGTTCGCCTTTTTCATATATCAATTTACGTGGATGGGATGTAGTTAAACTTACCCCTTAGAATCTCATCTACGACTGCCTTGACAATTCCTTTGACATTATTCGGTCGTCTTTGAACCACGTGTTCGTATTCGATAATAACGTCTTTGAACTCATTGTTGCTTTCGCCTTCACCTATTTTAGAAGAACGAATGCGTTGAACTAGAACTTCCTCCAGCCTTCCTATCAATTATGATCATTGTCACTCAATGTTGCTATATCTTCATCTTAAACTCTTCGTCCTTTTTTTCGGCCCTATACTTACTATCATGACCCGCTAATCGCTCAACTTAGAGGTAAACCTAATTTGCCCTCTTAAATCGTGCCCTCAACCTACTTTCAAAACATATCTTTTAGGCCTCTCATTTATTCTCTTGATAGCATATTACTCCTTTGCATGTTATCATGACTAACTTTAAATGTTATCTTTTAAGCCACGGCTTGCTAATCGCATATCGAACATCATCTCTTTGTCATGCCAAATAACTTGATTGTTCCTCACCAATACCCCCTTATGCTTCCTCACCCCCTACTAATTTTTAATTTCGATGACGAAATTCTTTTAAGTTTGGTAGGATGTAAAACCCTAAATTTCTACAATTTTTTTTATTTGGTACTGATTAATTTTCTTGTATTTGTACGTCTCCATAACGTATTGTACGTCACGCGCAAGATTTTATTTTTCTTTATTGCTCGACGAGTGCAAATATGTGCGAGCGTACATATTTTTAGAAAAACGTTTTCTATTTTTGAAGTGATATATATAATAATTATTTTTGCCATTATACAAAATTTCTAAGTTTGTTATTTTAAGCCATTTCTTTCTAACATTTATTAATAATAAATTATATTTCATTGTATACTAGAAAAACAAAATTTCGTATAAATAGTTATGCATACATATCTCATAATTAATTATTAGTTTATTTTTAAATAAATAATAATATATTTTTGAAATTATTATTATAGTATTTTTGGAAAATATATTTTGAAATTATTGTAGCGATTAAATCTTGATTTAAATTTATGGATTTATTTAAATAGTTAAATATTTGAAATTTGATTTATCCCATTTGATTTTAAACTAAAGAATTTAATTAGATTTGAATTGGATTTGGATTTGGATTTGGATTTGATTGGTTTTAAATTAATTAGCAGCAAATTATCTATTAAGGATTTAAATTTTTCCTACATCCTTATCAAACTGGAAATTCCCACATCCTATAAATAGGCAGGTACTCGTCCATAAATTCCACACATCCACCAAATTTCCACCCATCGTGCATCGTGTCCGTGTAGTGTTCCCTCCCCGTCTTATTCCATATTTACAAATACATTTTTCCTCCGTGTCGACAACTCCGGCACAAATAAATCCTAACCTAAATCCCATTCCCGTCGTAATCGCAGCCCTCGCAAATCAATCTCCACCTCCGCCCTCATCATCCCAGCCACCCGTACCATCGTCAACGTCATCGTCATCCCGGTCCCCATCACAGGCCTCAAAGCCGAGACCCACCATCACCCGTCACCCAACCCCGTCGACACTTGACTGCACGGCCACAACCACCATCTTTACCACGCCGCTCCAACTTCGAGCCACCACCAATTTCTTTTCCGTCATTCCCTACCCTCGACCAATGGCCGACACAACCAGGGCAACCAACCACCGCCACCAAGCCAACACCACCACCAAATCCACAGCCATCAAAATCCACAGCCACCAGACCGAACCCGTCACGGTCGATCCACACCGTCATCCAAACCCGGTACTGGTCCGTCCTGACCGCGGTCGCACCCAATCACCACACTAAACACCAACACAACCACCTCCGCCGTCTCCCTAACTCCGGCCATCGCCGCCCAAACACGACCAAACACCACAGAGAAAAAGGAAAAAGGCCGAAACCCTAACCTGAGATCGATCTCCGCCGCGTCCAGACTCCGGCGCTCCTCCACCGAACCCTGCATCTCCGCCACCTTTCTCTCACCGCCGTATAGCCTCTTCATCCGCCGAACCCAGCCTCACATGTCGCCGTGACCTGCTCCCACGCCGACGATTCCCTCCGTCGATCCTCGAACAGACGAGTGCCCCCCTTTCTCCCGTCCGTACCGACCGCCCCACACGTTGCCTCCGGCTGTTGTCTGGCGAGCCCTCATCCTGTCCGTGCCCCGTAGGCCAGCTTCTACGGCAGCAAACGCCTCCAGCGTCGGACCTCCTGTCGCCGCCGTGGCAGTTGCGAAGCCTACCCTCCGTCGTGCCGCATGCCAAGTCTGGTGGACCGCCTCTCTCACTCGATCTCTCAAAACCCCCGTACTCTGTAGTCGTCGAGTCCACCGCCCGCGCCCACCGCGAACTGCCCGTTCTCCTCATCCCTCGGCCGACAGCTCCAGCCGAAACTCCAGCGCCAACCGCTCTCCCTCTCGTTCTTCCCCAGCCCTCTCTCCCGTAGCTCCCCGCATCCTCACCACCGCCGACGAGTCCTCCGGAGGCGCGAGAGCCCCATCCGTGAAACCCCCTCTTACCTCCGTCTCTTCCCTCTCTTCACTGCTCTTAATTTGATTTTTTTCTCATCTCTCTCTCTTACTCTTGAATTGGGTCCTCACTCGAGAAATAGGGAAAAAAGCAGCAGCTCTTTCTTAAAAGATATATTATTATTATTATTTTCTTTATTATTATTATTATTATAATTAATTTTTTAAGGATGTTTGTTTTGCTGGTAATTCGAGATTATCATTAATTATTATTATTATTATTACTATTATTATTATTATTATTATTATTATTATTATTATTATTATTATTATATTTATTAGTATTGTATACATAGAGGTTGTATAGTTAAATTTATTAGTATTATTTATCAATATTGTCTTACTATATATATATATATATATATATATATATATATATATATATATATATATATATATATATATATATATATATATATATATATATATATGGATATGTATATACGATATTATATTACAATTATTAATGATTTTTACTATTACTATTATTATTATTATTATTATTATTATTATTATTAATATTGTTATATTTTTCTCTATTCTTATTTATTTAAATATATAGTTAATAATTTTGACAAAACTCAGTAGCCCTAAAATATTTTTGTCTTGATTTCTATTTTAACTAATGAACAGTTAGCCTTCTACAAAAGTTATATTTTTACAAAACTTTTAGTTACCTAAAACAAATTTTGATTTTTAAAAGTAATTTCCTAAAAACATATTTTGACTACTAAAAATTAGTTTCAAATGTTATATTTTCTAAAACTAGTATAAGCATCGTGTACTCCAAATTCTTCCAATTATCCTCTTGATCATGGCTGGTTCCTCGTTCCTATTTTCTTGCGAAAACGGACCTTGTGTGCAACAACCTTGGCTATTGGACTATTGGGACATGTCAGAACACCGCACAACACCAGGCGTCCTACCAGGCAAGACACCTTACCTTACTGTTTATTTAAATTGCTCAATATCATGCATGTTTTTACTTATTTCTAGCAAATATAAATTGTTCTTGCAAATTATTATATTTTAGTTGCATTTGGCCTAGAGTTAAGGGACCACCTTTGTTTGTGCCGTATTCATTGGCCCGACACATGTGTACCACGATGTCACGGATCTCATATAGATTCGGACTTGCGTACTGACCGTACATCGGTGCGTACGGGACGAGCATTAGGATATAACTGCTAATATATTTGTCTAGAAGACTTAGCGGCTATTAGAAATATAGTGGTGTGGATTCAGCACGAGTAGTACATGGGGAGGGTGAAGACAGTTATTAGGCGCAGGGGCTTTCACACATTTACTTTTCTCTAGCTGCCATTTGTGACTCAGCCGAGAGCTAGTGCGTCGTGCACTTATTTTATTTTCCTCTAGATGCTACTAGTACCTCTGTTGAAACACAAATGTGCCATGCATTTACTTTCCTCTAGCTGCCGTTAGTGACTCACCCAAGAGCTAGTGGCCGTGCATTTATTTTTCTCTAGATGCCCCTTAGCTCTCACTCCAGTGCTAATGGGCAGTGCATTTACTTTTCTCTAGATGCCACTAGTGTCTTGGTTGAAACGCTAACGTGCCGTGTTTCTAGTCTCGAGAGCCCTTGTGTGGAACGTTGTCTTCAAAATGCATATTCACATAGAATGGTTAAGGACCTTTATTTGTGTAGTCACATATACTTTTCTGTTGAACTTTATTTATTCAGTTATTGGCATGATATTATGTGTCTTGTTACGTCCCTCTGAGGACCTGGTTATCTCGTCAGGTGTGTGCTCTTGTCTTTCGCAGGTGTTCTAGCTCTAGTCGTGATGATCGCTATTTCTTCGTGGATGATTGTATTTAGATCGTCTTTGCTCCGCTCGCCAAACTTTTTTTTTCGTTATGTATTCTTTTCTAACTTGTTGGTAGTGGATTTGTCTCCGCCCAACATATTGTATCAAGACAATTTATAATTATTATTTGTAATCTTTTATTCTTTTAATCTATGTGGATGAGATTAGTCATGGTTTTTACTTCATTTACAGCTTATGTATCCATACGAGGCCTATGTACTTCGTATGAATACAACTGGCATGTCTACGTTCCTAGTCCTACGTATTATAGAACTGGGGCGTTACACAGGAGCGAGCACAATACATCTCACGCAGTTCATATCATTTTGGGAAATATAAAGCATGCAAAAGAGTAAGATACATGGACTGTAAAGAAATATATATAAAAACGAGAGAGATTTGATAACTGAAAATATCTATATACATGATAAGTAAGAACTGTAAGTAATCTGTGATTTAGACCATAAGATGGTTATATAAACGGGTTAGAACATATACAAGATTGTACAAGATTGTACAAGATGGGATTTTGATCACATAACCATTTCCTACTCACCCTCCCCAATCAATACACAAGGATCCAGTCAAGTTACGTTACCTTGTACAAAAAGTTTTTATCATGTTTGCTCACGTGATCATGAGAGTACAAGATTGCACAAGAGTATACATGAAAGCGGTATACATGAAATATAAGATGTTCATGAAAAGCACATGACAACTGTATCTGATGCACCCCGAGGGAGATAACATCGCATGACAAGATCCATATAGTACCAATCCATGATAATAACGTGACAGCATCATGTAAAGTAATCTAGAGCAAGAATATAAATCCTAACAAGTATGAAATGATCAAAGAATGTACTCGCCTGATACCCTGAATAACTGATATGAAAAGATGGCGAACTGGAGTCACAAAGTCCTAGTTAGAGCAACACAGGTTATAAAGAGTTTAATTTATATGGTAATTGAAATTATAATACAATCTACATGAGTCTAAGTCAATCTAGGTCAAAGTCAACTCTTGGTCAACTCTGGTCAACTATAAAGTCAAACTAGGTCAACTCTAGTCAACTGTGGTCAAACTAGCTAGGGTTGGGTCAACAAAGGTCAACTAGTCTAGGTTAGTCAATTCTAGGTCTAAACAAACTAAGTTTATGCAAATCAAGTATCCAAGATAGCTACTAACTTATAGCCTAAGTCACTTGCTAAACCAAGCACAAAACTATGCCATAAGCTAACAAGGTACACAAACTTAGTCATATAATGTATATATATTATTCACATTCACATATTCATATACATAGATATATATAGGAAAGCTAAATATATAGGCACATACATATATATACATAGAGAGAGCGAAGGAGATGTAAAAGAGTAAGTGAGTGTGTGTGTGACATGTGGGTGAAAGGATATGTGTTAATGTTCTCAGATTTAGTGATAGGAAGGTGTATGTGACATGGGATACATGGTATCAAAGGATGTATGAATGCATGTGTGTAAAAGGTTATAGGTTAACTCAGTTTATAGAAATACATACATACATACTTACATTACATTCATGCATACATACATATCATATATATATACATACATTGCATACATGTCTACATACATATCACATATGCATACTCGCATTCATTCATGCACCTATACATACATACATAGATGCATACATACATATTTGAATACATTATGTACTTGTATACATTATATTTCATATATGCATACTCTATATTATATTATATTCACATATCATTAAGTTGCATATATATACTTATTTTCATTACATACATGTCATTCATGCATATTATATAAATACATGCATCTATACATTATATACATTGTATACAACATGGAAAAATAGGAGAGGGAAAAAAGAAGAAAAACTGAAATGGAAAGGGAAGGAAAGGAAAAATGTAAGAGAAAGGAAAAAACAGTGGACATATACATGCTTGTGTCATATATTCTACATTACCATACATGCTATCATTATATATTGCATTATATTATGTATACATTATGCATTCATATCTATCATTACATGTATACCTTGCATTCATATCTAGCATTCATTATATACTTTCATGCATACATTGTATATCATTCTTTTATTCATGCATTTATGTATTGCTTACCTACATTCCATTGATTGCATTCCTACATGCTTGCATTCAACCATATATATATATATATATATATATATATATATATATATATATATATATATATATATATATATATCATATTATTTCATTCATCTAACAAATCATGCATCACATACTCTACATTCATTTAATATCCATACTACATAGGCTCATAGGTTACACAAAATGCCTATGTCGTATAGTCACTCTTCTACTTAAAACTAATATTGTAACAATTGGGCCTTCACTAAATTCTAGGATTAAAGTATGTCGTAGCCTTTTGTGTTAGATTTCCGAAATTTTAAACAGATCTCATTTTCGTGTCCGGAAGCTCCCGGAATCGCAAAAACACCGAAACGAGTTCGTCTTTCGTACAGCTGACACTCAAATAATTTTACAGAAAGTTTCAGAACGAATTTGGCTTATTAAAATATATATTTGGAAAGCTAACTTTGATGCGTTTCTTTAAAAAAAGAAAGATAAATTGGAGTTCTAAGCTAAAAGTTATGACATTTCTCATTTGCTTTGGTTAATAAAAACGTGGATGAATATTATGACGAATTAGAGTTGTTTTGGACAAAAGAAACACATGTAGGCCAAGATACTTGGATACCAACATATGTATCCAAATAAAACTCATTCTAACCATCCTAACTAAGATCAATTCACTCTTTAACCATTCTAAAACTAAATTTAAATATCTATTTAAACTATTATCATACATACATACACATGGGGTGTCCTAATTTGGGATCTATCAAGTAGGACACAAGACACATATCTAAAATTCTCAAGAGAGCTCCAAATGGCCTCAAATTGAAATCTAATGGTTGTACATGCATGGGGGTGGATCCTATGGATTTAAATCTAACTAAAATACAAGTGAAATTGAAATAGAGAGATGGTTATACCTATTGGAAGTGGGATCCCAATGATACACTCAAAGGACACAGTTCTGACGTAAAAGCTCCTCCAAAATGGATACCCTTCCTTGCTCCTTGCTCCCAATCCTTGCTAGCACCTCCTCCTTGGTTGAATGAGAAGAAATAATGGAAGATTGGAAGAAGAATGGAGGGATTTGGAGATCAAAATCAAGAGGAAAGCTCTCAAGTTTGGGGAAGAACAAATTAGGGTTCTATGTAGAGGTAAAAAGAGGCAAAGGTTTTCTTAAGAATTCTTTATAGGAAGGCGGGGCACTTGATGGCTGGTCATTAGATGAATTAGGGTTAGTTTTACATGTAGATGAGTGGCTAGGGCTTGTCCACCCAAATCCAAGGCTTCCTATTGGTTCAATTAGTCATAAGGCTTTCTTTTTCACAAATATCCTAAGGGGTAAATATCCAACTCAAAAATATCTGGATATTTTTAATCTAACTTAACCATTAAGTATCTAACTTTCTAACTAAACCTCCTTGAGCATCATTAACTTCTAGGTTTAGTCAAAACTAGGTTAGTCTCTAACAATTCAATTAGCACAATATTAATTAATCAAAATTTATTTTCATTCATAAGTCAAAAATGACCAAAATACCCTTTGACTAAAAAGTCACAATTAGTCATCCTAATCACATGGTTAGGTCCCCATGGTCATGGTTAGTCTCTAGGTCATGCAGTCTCTAGGATTACACTAGTTAACCATCAAAATCACAATTCAACATTTTAAATAGTTTTAAAAATAATTAAAAATTATCAAAAATCATAACATGGTTTAAATATCATTATTAAATGATTATAATTACAAAGTTTCAAAATTATCCTCATTTTAAAAATTGGGTGCTACAAGTCTACCCTTCTTAGAAATATTTCGTCCTCGAAATTAAGATTGTCGTACTCCTTCTAGGTTAAACTCCCAACAATCAAGGTCAAGAAAACTATATCTAAAACATACAAATTATGGTCCTACTGGTCGTGATATCACGGTCTTGATCAGGGTCACTATACTATCTATCACAGCATAAAACATACTGACAGGTACTAATGGAATCACACAACAAGATGGTAAGAAGAACAGGAAAGAAAGACCTGCTAACCCGTCACCCGTAGCGTCGGTTTATTCGACTATCAGTACAAA